>JBBPBX010058463.1:0-22096 GCA_038048925.1 Garcialebias charrua
GAATCTGCTGTAGTTACCATGCCGGGTCATTAGTTGGCACTGTGAATTTTGTACCTTCACCTAATGCGCATGCGTACTGCCTCAGTCTGCTTTCCTCTGGGCTAAAAGTTCAGCTAACAACAACTTAACAACAAGTTAAAGCTGAATTTAGGATAAGAGATGACAGATTTGACACCATGCGGGACCCGCTTCAACTAACAAGCTCCACACCAGTCGCTGAGTGGACCAGAAGCGAGTTGACGATGTCGGACTTTACTCTGTGATAATCAGCTGATTTACAGCAGGTAAATCAATGTTCTTAATAGTGTTTGCTTGGGTTTACTTCGATCACACAACAACCAACTAAGTTTTTATTTTAATTTTTTCCTGCTAGGTTGAGAAGCTGTCCTTCTCCCAGACAGACCGGTTCGGATGGGACCAGTATCCAGGATGAAAACAGAGAAGAGTCCAGTTCATTAACGTAGTTACAGTTCAGTTAATGTGTTTTTAATAGTGTTCAGTTTATTTATCAGTGTTTGTGTGACATACAGTTTCTGGTGTTGAATAAATAAATACAAAATAAACCTGGTGTCTTCATTTTCAACTTTAATAACACGCAACATGTTACGTATGCAATGTGGGATGGGTGGTGGCCGAGGGCGGGGACACTGGCCGTCTGATCCTCGGCTACAGAAGCTGGCTATTGGGACGTGGAACGTCACCTCTCTGGTGGGGAAGGAGCCTGAACCAGTGTGTGAGGTTGAGAGGTTCTGGCTTGAAATAGTCGGACTCACCTCAACACATGGCTCTGGCTCTGGAACCAGTTTCCTTGAGATGGGTTGGACACTCTTCCATTCTGGAGTTTCCCCTTGTGAGAGACGCCGAACAGGAGTGGGCATACTTGTTACCCCCCCATCTTGGTGCCTGAACGTTGGGGTTCACCCCTGTGAACAAGAGGGTAGCCTCCCTCCACCTACGTGTGGGGAGACGGGTCCTGACTGTTGTTTGTACCTATGCGCCAAACGGCAGCTCAGATTACCCGCCCTTTTTGGAGTCCTTGGAAGGGGTACTGGAGAGTGCACCTCCTGGGGACTCCCTTGTTCTACTGGGGGACTTCAATGCTCACGTGGGCAATGACAGTGAGAACTGGAGGGGTGTGGTTGGGAGGAACGGCCCCCCTGATCTGAACCAGAGTGGTGTTCTGTTATTGGACTTCTGTGCTCGTCATGGATTGTCCATAACGAACACCATGTTCAAGCATAAGGGTGTCCATATGTGCTCTTGGCACCAGGACATCCTAGGTCGCAGTTCAATGATCCACTTTGTTGTCGTCTCATCTAATATGCGGCCGCATGTCTTGGACATTTGGGTGAAGAGAGAGGCGGAGCTGTCAACTGACCACTATCTGGTGGTGAGTTGGCTCGGGAAGATGCCGGTCAGACTTGGCAGACCCAAAGGCATTGTGAGGGTCCGTTGGGAATGTCTGGCAGAGTCTCCCGTAAGACAGAGCTTTAATTCCTACCTCCGGGAGAGCTTTGAACACGTTCCAAGGGAGACGGGGGACATTGAGTCCGAGTGGACCCATGTTCCGCGCCTCTATTGTTGAGGTGGCTTATCGGAGCTGTGGCCGCAAGGATGTTGGTGCCTGTCGTGACAGCAACCCTCAAACCCGGTGGTAGACACCGGTGGTGAGGGATGCTGTCAGGCTGAAGAAGGAGTCCTATTGGGCCTTTTTGGCCTGTGGAACCTCGGAAGCAGCTGATGGGTACCGGCAGTCCAAACGGCATATGGCTCGGGTGGTTGCTGAGGGAAAAACTCGGACGTGGGAGGAGTTTGGAGAGGCCATGGAGAATGACTTCCGTACGGCTTTGAGGCGATATATGGTCCACCATCTGGCGTCTCAGGGGGGGAAAGCGGTGCGCCATCAACACTATTTATAGTATGGGTGGCGTGCTGTTGACTTCAACTCGGGATGTTGTAAGTCGGTGGGCAGAGTACTTCAAAGACCTCCTCAATCCCACTGGAATGTCTTCCACAGAGGAAGCGGAGCCTAGGGACTTGGGGTCGGGCTCTCCAATCTCTGGTGCTGAGGTCACCAAGGTGGTTAAAAAACTTATCTGTGGCAAGGCTCCAGGGGATGGATGAGATTTGCCTGGAGTTCCTTAGGACTCTGAATGTTGTGGGGTTATGTTGGCTTACACAACTCTGTAATGTTGCGTGGATATTGGAGGCAGTTCCCCTGGATTGGCAGACTGGGGTGGTGGTTCCCCTATTCAAAAAGGAGGACCGTAGAACGTGTTCCAACTATAGGGGATCACACTCTTAAGCCTCCCTGGTAAGGTCTATTCAGTGGTTCTGGAGAGGAGGGTCCGTCGGATAGTCGAACCTCGGATTCAGGAGGAGCAGTGTGGTTTTCGTCCTGGTCGTGGAACACTGGACCAGCTCTACACCCTCAGCAAGGTCCTGGAGGATGCATGGGAGTTTGCCCAACCAGTTTACATGTGCTTTGTGGACTTGGAGAAGGCATTCAACCACGTCCCTTGGGGGGGCCTGTGGGGGGTACTCCGGGAGTATGGGGTACCAGGCCCTTTGATACGGGCTGTTAGGTCCCTGTAATACCCGGGGCCAGAGCTTTGTCTGCATTGCTGGTAGTAAGTCAGGCTCGTTTCCAGTGAGAATTGGACTCCACCAAGGTTGCCCTTTGTCACCGATTCTGTTCATAACTTTTATGGACAGAATTTCTAGGTGCAGCCAAGGTGTTGAGCGGATCCGTTTTGGTTGCCTTAGGATTGCTTCTTTGTTTTTTGCAGATAATGTGGTCCTATTGGCTTCATCAGGTCGTGATCTACAGCTTTCGCTGGAGCGGTTTGCAGCCGAGTGTGATGCGGCCGGGATGAGGATCAGTTCCTCCAAATCCGAGGCCATGGTCTTGAGCCGGAAAAGGGTAGCATGCCCTCTCCGGGTCGGGGAGGAGGTCCTGCCCCAAGTGGAGGAGTTTAAGTATCTCGGGATCTTGTTCACGAATGAGGGAAAACTGGAGCGTGAGATCGATAGGCGGATAGGTGCAGCGTCCGCAGTGAAGCGGGCGCTGTACCGGTCTGTCGTGGTGAAGAGAGAGCTGAGTCAAAAGGCAAAGCTCTCAATTTACCGATCGATCTACGTTCCCACCCTCATCTATGGTCATGAGCTTTGGGTTATGACCGAAAGAACAAGATCTCGGATACAAGCGGCTGAAATGAGTTTTCTCCGCAGGGTGTCTGGACTCTCCCTTAGAGATAGGGTGAGAAGCTCAGTCATCCGGGAGGGACTCGGAGTAGAGCCGCTGCTTCTCCACATCGAGAGGAGCCAGTTGAGGTGGCTCGGGCATCTGGTTAGGATGCCTCCTGGACGCCTCCCTGGTGAGGTGTTCCGGGCATGTCCCACCGGGAGGAGACCCAGAGGAAGACCCAGGACGCGCTGGAGGGACTATGTTTCTCGGCTGGCCTGGGAACGCCTTGGGATTCCCCCGGAGGAGCTGCTCCAAGTGGCTGGGGAGAGGGAAGTCTGGGCCTCCCTACTTAGGCTGCTACCCCCGCGACCCGACCCCGGATAAGCGGAAGAAGATGGATGGATGGATGGATGTTATTATTCAGCCCATTAAGTATGTTATAGTGCAGCGTGACGCGTGAAATATCCGCCTGCCTCGTTCAATAAACAATTATATTAGAACTGGATCCAGCTGTGTCTCTTCCAAAACAGATGTTGGTCACAGCGGCTACATTCAGGTGTAGATTAATTAAATATGAGAATCAATATATTCCATCAGTTGTAATTCAGAAAGCGGTGCGTGTCCGCAGCCATTGTTGATAGACATGCCATCTGTCCGCGCATGCGTGCTGCATGATTCCATTGCATTTTTGTGCGAAACAATTTTCAATGCAGAATTTTTTTAACAAGAACATTTTCCACAATATCAAAGTCAAAGTCAAAGTCAACTTTATTGTCAAAACTGCAATATGTACAGGACATACACAAGATTGAAATTGCATTTCTCTCTGTCCCTCGGTGCAACAGTAAACATTTAAACACTAAAACACTAAAACATTTAATAAACATAAGCATAAAATGAAATAATAAAAGTGTAATACTGTCCTGAGTTTTTGCATAGTAGTTTTTGCATAGTAGTAGTATGAAAGTATGAAAAGTTACACCAACACTAAAACACTAAACATTTAATAAACACTAAAACACTAAACATTTAATAAACATAAGCATAAAATGAAATAACAAAAGTGTAATACTGTCCTGAGTTTTTTGCATAGTAGTATAAGTTGTAAAAAGTATATATATAAAATAAAATTAAAGTTCTGGCATTGACATTTGTAATAGAGTGACAAAGCAGCATATGAAGTTTATGTAAAAACAGATATTGATGGGGCCTGCCTGACCTTCAGTGGCAGCTCGTTCCACAATTTAGGAGCCAGAGCCGAAAATGCTCTGTCTCCTCTGGTCTTATAAAAGGTTTTCGGGACTGCTAAAAGCATCTGGTCAGCGGATCTAAGAGCACGTGATGGCACATAAAGTTGAAGCAGTTCAGACAGATAAGAGGGACTAAAACCGTTCAAAGACTTAAAAACAAACAATAAAACTTTAAAATGGATTCGAAACTGGACAGGAAGCCAATGAAGGGACATTAAAACTGGAGTGATGTGCTCACGTCTGCCTGTACCAGTCAAAAATCGTGCAGCAGCATTTTGTACCAGCTGCAACCGAGAAAGCGAGGCCTTATTTACTCCAATCAGAAGAGAGTTACAATAATCCAGGCGTGAAGTAATAAAAGCGTGGATTACTGTCTCTAAGTGGCGTCTAGAAAGGAGGGGCTTGATTTTTGACAGGCGCCTCAGATGAAAGAACGAGGACTTAACCATGCTGTTGATGTGACAGTCCAGTTTCAGGCAGGGGTCAATTTTCACTCCTAGATTTGTCACAATCGACTTTTCATATGGGGCCAAAGAGGAAAAATCAAAAGTGGTGGGACTGTCAGGAGCACTAGATTTAAAGACCATAACCTCGGTCTTTTTATCATTAAAATGGAGGAAATTAAGCGCCATCCACCCTCTAATGTCACCAAGACAGTCCAGAAGAGACTGCGTGGAGCCATTTTGTTTTACAGGAAAATAGACTTGACAGTCATCCGCATACAAATGAAACTGCACACCATGCTTTCTGAAAATAGAACCGAGTGGCAGAAGGTAAAGTGAGAAGAGAAGAGGACCAAGGATAGATCCCTGGGGTACACCCCAGGGGAGGGCAGCAGATGCAGAGGTAAAATTCATTCGTTCATTCAACCTTCATTTAGTCAGGTAAATCTTTTGAACCTCATGGGCTCATTTACGAAAGCGACCTGCTAAAACTAAAGAACAATGAACAGCAATGGTAGAATTTCCTTAAACAATAAACAATAAACAAACAAACAATAAACAATAGAAAACAAAAGAGAGAAAAAAAAATAAATATATATATATATATATATATATATATATATATATATATTATTATTTTTTTAACAAAGTATCAAAAAACTAGCAAAACATTATAAGGTATATGTATAAAATCAAAGACAGGAACAAATCTGCATTGGTTTTTGCCAGGATTCCAACAGATTCTGAAAACCATTTAGAGAAGTCAAGTTCGAGAGCTTCAGATCTTTTTGTAAGATATTCCATGAAGCAGGAGCGGAGTAGGAGAAGGCCCTTTTTCCAAGTTCAGTCCTCACTGACGGAACACTGCAGGTAATCATGTCCTGAGAGCGCACGCTGTAGCTGCACTCACGCAAAGACATGTAGGAGGAGATGTATGAGGGCAGCAGACCAAGAAGTGATTTGAAGATGAAAATGTACCAGTGGAAGAGTCTGCGTGAGGTTAATGATGTCCAGTTAACCAGTGAATACAGGGTGCAGTGGTGGGTACGATAATCACAACCAGTTATGAATCTTAGTGCACCATGATAGACAACATCCAACATCCGCAGGGTGCTTGTAGGAGCATTCATGTAGAGAATGTCACCGTAATCAATGGAGGGAAGGAAAGTCACAGACACAAGGCGTTTCCTAACATTCAGTGATAGACATGATCTGTTTCTGAAAAAGAAACCCAGTTTAACTTTCAGTTTCTTCACTAGGTTTTCCACGTGGAGTTTAAAAGAGAGATGTGAATCGATCAGGATACCCAGATATTTATAGGAATCAACAAACTCAATAGGGACACCATTTGA
The DNA here is from genome assembly GCA_038048925.1 of Garcialebias charrua. Classification (NCBI taxonomy): domain Eukaryota; kingdom Metazoa; phylum Chordata; class Actinopteri; order Cyprinodontiformes; family Rivulidae; genus Garcialebias; species Garcialebias charrua. Next base: position 6,233 of record JBBPBX010058463.1, read on the forward strand.
AGATAAAATCAGAGGAGGATCTGCTGGAACCGCCTTCCTATTTGAAAAAAACATCCCTTTTGTTTTATCAGCATTTAGGACAAGTTTGAGACGGAACAAATCTGACTGGATGATGTCAAAAGCGGATTGCAGTAACTGGAAAGCCTTAGCTACTGTTTTAGCTCGGCAATAAACAACTGTATCATCAGCATAGAAATGTAAGGATGCATCAGGGATGCAGTGACCTACATTAGCTATGTAGATTGTAAAGAGAGTGGGTCCTAAAACTGAGCCTTGTGGTACACCATTTTTAACTGTTAAATAGCTGGAAGAAGTACCGTTATGTTGAACACATTGCCTCCGATTGGAAAGATAGTTAGAAAACCAACCGATGGTGTGATCAGAGAAACCGATTTCTGAGAGCTTATGACACAGGATGTTATGATCCACAGTGTCAAAAGCTTTAGACAGGTCTAAGAAAAGTGCAGCACAATAGTCCTTAGCATCCAATGCTTCAACAACATCATTCAGAACCTTCAGAGAAGCAGTTGTTGTGCTGTGTTTTTTCCTGAAACCAGATTGATGAAGAGGTAAGATGTTAAATGAGTCCAGATAGTTTTTGATCTGAGAGTTTATCAGTTTTTCTAGAACCTTGGCTAAGATGCAGAGTTTAGAGATCGGTCGATAATTGTTCAATGAGGTGGGGTCACCTCCCTTCAGCAAAGGAAGAACAAAGGCTGTTTTCCAAGCATCCGGAATGGTGTTTTGGCTTATGGACAGATTAAAGATGTGGGTCACAGGGACTGTGATGATATGAGCAGCCAGCCTTAAGAAGTAAGGTGGAAGTTCATCTGGACCTGCAGATTTTTTAGGATCAAGATCATTTAACAGTTTATTTACCTCACTGACTGAGAACGGAGAAAAAGAGAAGGTGTGATTAACAGATGGTTGACTTGTAGGAGGGATTTGATTTGTAGAAGTTTGATTATTAGATAAAGTGGCTGATTTTCCGTTTGTAACTGTGTCAAATAATGAACTAGAAGCAACAAAATGTTTATTGAAACAGTTCAGGATCTCGTGCTTATTTGACACAGGAACAGAGTCAACAAGAAATTGTGATGGGAGGTCAGATGATTGGGGGGTGCCTGAGAGAGATTTGATGGTTTTCCAGAATTTTTTAGGATCGTTTAGATTTTTGGAGGTCTGAGATAAGAAGTAGTTACGTTTTGCGGCTTTGATGGCAGTTGTACATTTATTCCTTAGCTGCCGAAATTTCAACCAATCAGTGTCTGAGTGTGATTTTCTTGCTGCGGCCCAAAGATGATCTCTCCAGTGCAGGAGATCAGCTAGTTCAGGAGTAAACCAGGGGCTGTCACGGCTCTTTATCCTGAACTGCCGGAAAGGTGCGTGTTTGTTTACAAAGAGAATGAAACTATCGTGAAAATAGTTCCAAGCGGTGTTCACGTCATTGATTTGTAGGATACGTTGCCAATCAAAGAGGGATAGATCCCAAAGGAATGACTGTTCACTGAAACGTTTCAAATCCCTTTTTTGAATTATTCTGGGCTTAGCAGGTGGAAGTTTAGTAGATCTAAGAGCTGCTATTACGGAATGATCACTCAAAACGTTGGCAAATACACCTATACCAGGAAATTTGTGAGGTGCATTTGTGAAAAACAGATCTAAGATAGAAGATTTTTCGGGACATTTTATGTTTGGTCTGGTAGGAGAATCGATAAGTTGTGTTAGATTGAGAGATAGGCAACATTCCTTGAATTTATCACAGAGGGGGGTCGACTTATTCCAATCAATGTTGAAATCTCCAGCCAAAACAATCTCATTGTGTTTTAAATTTCCTATGAATTCAGTCAGGGAGGACAGAGCTTCAGGTGTTGCGGAGGGGGGACGATAACAACCAACAACAGTTAAGGGCTGACCTCCTTTCAAAGTGATGTTCACAGCTAAAGCCTCAAACTGGTTTGCGATTGTTTTTTTAGATGCAATCCTGGCAGCCAAAGAATCTCTGATGTAAATAGCGACTCCACCTCCCCTTGTATTACGATCACAACGATAGATCTTAAATTCATTGATTGCCAGGTCATTTTTCAAAACAGATTTTTTGAGCCAAGTTTCAGAGATAACGATCACATCTGCCCCAGAAGAAGTGATTAGGATTTTCAATTCATCAAGTTTTTTTAGAAGGCTACGAGCGTTTACATGCAGAAAACGGAGACCTGAAATATTTTTAAACTCATTAGGTGTACAGTAGTTAGTGATTGGCCCTGGGTTTGGCTGAATCCCTGAGATCAATAACAACATTAATATCAGACATTTACTTGACTTCTTTGTCAGTGATGTGTAATTACAGGAGTTAACAGTGTGACATTTTGCCCCCATAATTGAACCATGTGAAACATTAATGAAGATACGATCATTCAGAGCCCAAAAACAATGAAAGTCGCAGTGATGGGCAGATCCAGATGAGTTGATAAGATTTAGTGATTCCAGGTAGTCTGAGAACTGAAAATAATGACAGTAATATGAATGATGCAGAAAAGTCTCTGACCATAAAGCGTCACAATTTAAGTGTGCAAACAGTTCCTTTGAGGAGGCCCAACTACAGTTTGTGTGATAGAGTGTGATGCCCCCCTGTGAATATGAATGGATGTGGTCCTGGTTAACACAAGCTGGATCCAGAATCAACGGGTAGAAACAAGCAGTTTGCAGCAAACAGCAGAGTGTGATGCCAGAAATGCCTCTTAAAATTAAAGGCATGATTGTAGCCTGTATCAGGACAGCAAAGGGACAACAGCGTGAACAGCACCAAACAACAGCAACAGCAGCTCCTGATCCTCAGCGGCGCACAATTCTCTCTGCCCGTCTGATCCACAAGTAGCTCCCCAACAGTGTGGAACAGGCACCAAACAGCGACGATCCTGATCCTCCGCGCTTCACTCTCCGCTCGTCTGATCCACAAACAGCTCTCTTCCGCGCTTCACTTTCTGCTCGTCTGATCCACAAACAGCTCTCGGTGTGAAAACAGGCACCAAACAGCGACGATCCAGATCCTCCGCGCTTCACTCTCCGCTCGTTTGATCCACAAACAGCCCACAACAACGAAATGAGGCTCTTTAAAGTTATCTGCAGCAGGTAAGATGTTTATTGTTGAGCTCACAACAACAAATGAGGTTCTTTAAAAAAAGAAAAAAAAAAAAACATCTCCAGAAAAAAACACAGCAAGTCCAGAGGGGCTGAAGCCTAACAGAACCTCTCAGCTCCAGAATTATTTCAGCAGCAGCTCAAACTGAAGCCTAACAGAACCTCTCAGCTCCAGAATTATTTCAGCAGCAGCTCAAACTGAAGCCTAACAGAACCTCTCAGCTCCAGAATTATTTCAGCAGCAGGTCAAACATCCGCACGTCCCTCAGATGAAACGCGCGTGTGAGCACAGAGCAGAGAGAGCGCAGCTCCAGACGGGTCCAGTCAGCTGCAAACACACGCGCAGATGCGCTCAGGTTCCACGGAGGTGAAACAGACTTAATGTGGACTTAATGTAGGTGATGTCCCCACAGCCAGTTCGGTTCGGTTCTGGTCCAGTCAAAAACACCTCCCCCACGCTCACGCACCAGGTACGCTTTCTTCCCCCCACGCCACGAGGTCAACAAAGGACAGCAGAAAAAATCAGCAAAAGTAAAAAACTTCCCTGCTAATGTTGTTGAAAACCAGGAGAAACCACAGGAGAACCGCAGATCCAGGTGGGACGTTCAAACGGGGTCCAGTGAGTGGCAGAAGAAACACCGGGTCTTCGTGGGCGGCTCTCCGGCTTTAGGGCTCACCTGGCCGGGCAAGAATGACCGATGGGGTGAGCTCCCGAACCTGGTCCGACAGAATTTTTTTGAACGGTCCCGTCTGGCTCTCTGAGTTACTGAACACCGAATTCAGATGGAAGATGGACCAGCTTTGGTCCAATTTGAAAAAACGGGTCAGTTAGATGATAAAAGACTCAGAGAGACCAGAGGTGCTGCCGCTCCTGACCTCGCCGGAACCGGAAGTGATTATCAATAATCAATAAATTAAATTAATATCAATAAATTAAATTATCAATCTTCACACTGAAACTTCGATTTGAAAGGTAGGACCTAAACCACTGCAGAGCTGAGCCAGTGATGCCCACCCATTGCTCCAATCTGGCGATAAGAATTTCATGGTCGACTGTGTCAAAAGCAGCTGTTAAATCTAAAAGCACAAGTAAAACACAGTTTCCAGAATCCAGCGATAAAAATATATCATTAAAAACCCTTAAAAGAGCAGATTCAGTGCTATGGTAGGTTTTAAAACCAGACTGGAAGACCTCCAAAATTTTAAATTCATCCAAAAAGTCCTTCAGCTGGGTGTAAACAACTTTTTCCAATATTTTTGAAATAAAAGGTAACTTTGAAATTGGCCTAAAGTTGGACAAAGAGGTAGGATCAAGGCCAGGTTTTTTCAATAATGGCTGAACCACAGCATGTCTAAAATTGCCTGGCACCACGCTAAACATTAAGCTGCTATTGATCAAATTTAGAACAAAAGAGCCAACTGTAGAAAATACCTCCTTAAGAAAACAAGGAGGTACAACATCAAGGGGGGAACCTGATGGTTTCATACTGGTGACAATTTTCTCTAGGTAGGAGAGAGAAATAGGCTCCAGGGGCCTCATGTACAAAGACTTGCGTGGATTTCCTACTGAAAAGTGACGTACGGTCAAATCCAGAAAAGTGTGTACGCACAAAAGAATCCAGATGTATCAAACTGTGCGTACACCGGAATCCACGCACATTCCTTTTGTACATCACAATTAACGTGGAACTGAGCGCACGTGAGACACCTCCCCTGACACGCCTTCATTTACATATGTTAAACAGATGCAAATTACTTCCTGCATGTGTGAAGGACATGTTTGTTTGATCCCTGCGCGATCAGAAATGATTTCTAGATTCAGGAAAATAATGAATTTAATATAATATGAGTGAGGAAAATAATCCTAAGTAAGAATAGTAATAAAATGTGTTCATCACGCAAAGAACGAGTGATTGTGTGTCGGTATTAGTGTGTGCGCGCACCCTGCTTTGGTGCGCAACGGCTCATCCATTCATTCTGAGTGAAAATATTAACTTTGCGCACGAGTTTATTACCATAATTACTGTAAACACAGAGGAACTTAGATGTTTGGTAGATCTTTGTTTATTTAATAGATGATATGAAGAAACGGGTCTGTGCGTCTCAGTGGAGAGTTTTCATGACATGACGTGATGTTGGAGTCTCCAAACGCTGCGCGCGCCACAGCCTTGTGCGCAATCTGTTTGTCTGTGAAGCTATTACTCTCCTACAAGTTATATATGGTGTACTTTCACGTGTCATTTTGGAGAAATCTACAATAAACGCAGATTATGAATCACCTCCAGCTGCCGCACCGGCGAGGGTGCGCGCGCGCTCCAAAGCGCGACCACTCAGCCTTTGGAATCATATAGATGAGACATTCCATTGGACATGAATCGGCTTTGTGTGGACTGGACTGGCACAGTCCAGATCGACCTGCCAGCTCCCTCAGCAAAGCTCCTGTGGAACAGTTTGATCGCTGCTGCTTCTGCATGTGCACGCGTGATGCACGGCTCCTGTGTTGCTCCAGAGCGCAGCAGTGCCAAACTGAAAAATGATTGTTTCTGAGAACGGCTGATAAGCCATATCCTAGATCAGAAAATTATATCTGTTTATAAATAAATGCTCTGCGTGTTACACTATTTATTATATCCTCCAGTAAGGCTGAATGAATCCGTTCCTGTTAAATTTATTTTTGGCACAACTTTGCGCGTCCTTTATTTACTGCGTCATGTGGATGTAATACTTGTTAATCGTGTGTTTGGTGGGAATATTAATCATTTTCACATCATGAACAGTTAATAATAATAATAATAATAATAATAATAATAATAATGAATTCAATTTATAACGCACTTTTCATTAATGGAAATCTCAAAGTGCTACAAGGTGCAACAGAATTAAATGTCAATAAAACAAATAATAAAACAATTAAAATCAACAACAGTATCAGCTATGATCAAAAGTAGAATCATGAGGAGGTAGTGTAAGCTCGGTTGAAAAGAAAGGTCTTCAAGCCGCTCTTAAAGTCAACCACAGACTGTGGGGCTTCAGTTTCTCTGAATCACCTGTAAGTGTCGCCAAAGGAACAAGAACCACAGAAACGTGCGTACGCCTGCTCTGGAGCTGGCGTGGAAATGTACCTGGATGCGCACATATTCACGTTCAGTTCAGTTTTGATACATACGGGGTTTTGCGTGGATAGTGACGTAAGCAAGGTTTTTGTGCGCACGCACGGTTGATACATGAGGCCCCAGATGATCAAAAAGTGCAGGACAGGGGACCAGGATGGAAGGGTCATGGGAAGGAAAAGAAATACAAGCCCTCGTGTTCGTAACCTTGTCCAAAAAAAATTGAAGGAACTTATCACAAAGTTCTTTAGATGCTTCAATAGGAACCGGTTCATGTAAATTGAGGACCGTGTTGATTGTATCATAAAGAACACGGGGATTGTGAGAGTTGGCAACAATGTCAGAGAAATATTTGGCTCTGGCTGTTTTTACAGCTTGTTGATAGCGACGCCAACTCTCTCTCACCATATCAAATGAGACTTGGAGACCATCCCTTCTCCATTTGCGTTCATTTTTCCTGCATACCTGCCTAATGGCACGGGTATGGTCACTCAACCACGGGTCAGATTTAGGCTTTGAACGCCTAGTTTTAATTGGGGCCACATCATTCAGAACAGTGTTGCATAAAGAATCAAAATGTAGTGAAAGCTCCTCAGTGCTGAGAGACACAGAGAGCTGTGAATTTAAACTATTAAAGGCAGTGGAAAAATGAGCAGCAGTGGATGAGTTAAAAACACGGCAGCTTCGAGCAGGAGCACAGGGTTTAACAGCTTTAGAAACAGGAATAAAATCAAATAAAACTGGCATATGGTCGGAAAACAATGCATCACCAATTTCCAAGTTTAAAATAGACAATCCATAAGATAAAACAAGGTCGAGGGTGTGTGTACGTTCATGCGTTGGGCCCTTCACTGATTGAGTGAGACCAAAAGCATCCACTAAATCTAAAAAATCCTTCACCAGCGGCTTTCCAGGGCTGCACACCGGGATATTAAAGTCTCCTAAAAATAAAATTTGCTCATATTTGGACATGTAATCGCTCAAAAAATCAGAAAAGTCCCGTATGAAATCCTTATTGTACTTGGGAGCCCTGTAAATGACTGCGCACAAAAGTGGAGGAGTGCAGCCGAGCTCAAACATGCTCAGTTCAAACGAAGAAAAAGCAGTCGGGGGGGACAACTGCTTACAGTCAAAACAAGATTTATAAATGACAGCTAAACCTCCTCCACGACCCGAGAGCCTTGGAGTATTAAAATATGAGCAGCCATGGGGTAAAAGTTCAGAGAAAACACTGGACTCACCCGAAGAAATCCAAGTTTCCGTCACGGAGAGAAAGTCCAAACCCTGAGATGAATAAAAATCCTTCAGAATAAAAGTTTTGTTTGCAACAGATCTCGCGTTTACCAGACCCATCCTGATAGGAACTGGTTCTGGCGATGCAGCAGAAGAATTAATCCGAGCAAAGTGTTGCAGATTTCCAAGGTCGGCACTTCGCCAGCGCAGATGTGGAGGAGTGAGACGTGGAGGAAAGAAATGTTGATCCGAGTCGACAACAGGTACCAGCCAGGAATCAACCGGGTCCAAGGAGCGCCGCGAAGCATGCAGACCAGGAAATGATCCAATCTGGGACAGGAATACTCCCGGCGAACTTGCCAAAACGGTCCTCAGCTTCACCAAGAGCCCACCGCGTTTACCTCGACGCCGGTGACGTCTTCTCCGGCGAGGGGGGTGTGGTACCCGGCACAGGTATGATGGAACTCCGGCCAACAGCGGGGGCAAAGAATCGTGCTTCTCATGACGATGTAAAATATTAGCAGCAGGCAGACGAAGCCCAAAAAGGGTTTGGCGATCATACACCAGTAGAGAGTCCACTAAGCATAGGAAAGAAAAAAAAAAGACAGAGTGGCAGACGAGACGCCCAACACACTGCCATCTTGCATCTTGATCGCCTTACGCTGTCTGAGGACAGCGCCAGCACCTGGCCATCAGGAGAGGGGGGAGTTTATGTGCAGGTGTGCTGTTACTTGCCTCAAACCGAGCAAAGAACTCATTCAGTTCATTCAGCGTAGAGGTTGAGCTGTCACAGGTCTGGGGGGGTGGTTTGTAGTTTGTGATGGTCTGTATTCCCTGCCACAGACTGCGTGTATCCTTGCTGTCCTTGAAACGGTGAGCTATTTTCCTGGAATACTGCTTCTTGGCCTTTCTGATGCCCCGATCCAGGTTCTTTCTGGCTGCCCTCAGGCCCACCTGATCTCCCGCTTTGAAGGCAGCATTCCTGGCTCTCAGGAGTCTGTAAACCTCAGCTGTCAGCCATGGCTTCTGATTAGCCCGAACAGTGATGGTCTTGAGGTTAGTTACATCATCAATGCACTTGGTGATGTATGAACATACAGTGTCTGAGTACTCCTGGAGACATAAGTTGTTGTTTGTGGTAGCAGCTTCTTTGAACATACCCCAATCTGTGGTGTCAAAACAGTCCTGGAGTGCCTCTGAAGACCCCTCTGGCCACACTCGTATCTGCTTGCGGACTGGTTTTGTGACTTTCACCAGTGGCCTGTATGCTGGCTTTAGCATAACACAGATATGGTCAGAAGCACCAATGTGGGGGAGGGGGAGGGCTCTGTAGGCATTTTTCATGGTGGTGTAAACTTGGTCCAGTGTATTGTTTCCTCTTGTTGCAAAGTTTATGTTTCTGTATGTTTTTGGAAATACACTCTTTAAATCTACTTGGTTGAAATCACCAGCCGTGATGAGAAAAGCATCAGGGTGGGCTGTTTGCTGCTCACTGATGTGCAGATATAGTTCATTCAGCGCCTCACCTCTAACTTTGCTGTTGGAGCTTGGAGGAATATATACAGCAACAATCATAACAGCTGTAAATTCCCTCAGTAAATAAAACGGTCTGCATTTAATAGTCATAAACTCCACTAAAGGTGAGCAGTGTTTGTGGACCACAGCAGCATCCAGACACCATGCTTTGTTGATGTAAACACACAGCCCCCCTCCGCGTGTCTTACCTCCCTCGAGGGTTCGGCTCTGTAGCATGTTAGCTGCCCTAGCTGAACAGCATGGTCCGGAACGTTGTTGTTGAGCCACGTTTCCGTGAATACAAACACACAGCAGTCTCTCACAGTCTTTTGTGTCGTTCGTAGCAGGCGTATATAATCCAGTTTATTGTCCAAGGAGCGCACGTTAGCCAAAACCATGGATGGGATCGCCGGTTTGTGTGGGCTAGCTGCTAGCCTAGCTCCGATACCTCCGCGCTTACCCCGCTTCTGCTTCCTGTCACGCCGCTTGTCGCGTTTCCAATGTGGGTGTGATGGAGGGAGGCTTGGTGCTTGCTCCCAGAGCAGGTCGCAGTCACTCCGCTTGTTGCGCTTCCATTGCGGGCGCGATGAAGCGAGGCTCGGTGCTGGCTTCCAGCGCAGGCCACAGTTCCGTAGCTTCTCTTGGAGCTCGCTGTTTATTCCCAAATGAGCGGTTTTTCCAACATCAATCAGGAACTCACGGCTGTACTTGCGCTCTGAACACGTAGACATGACGGAGACGTGACGGCACATTGCAGGATGCAGGACAAAGACAAAAACACAGTGTTCTCGGGAGAGAGAGAAGCCGCAGCAAGTGCTCGCGCCGCCATCTTGTTAATTAGGATGACTATAGGCAGTAATGTAATGTAAACATTAGTGCGAATATAAGAAGTAGTGCAAACTGAATGAGCACATGACCGTGAGTTGAGTGAATAACCCGTTTTGATGACACAGAGTCCAGTGTTAAAATATTTGTGTTGTGTGGTAATGTGTGAAAGTTTTTTGTGATTAAGGCAGTACAAGTGGGAGGGAGGGCAGAGCAGGCAGAGAGTTAAGCATCCTGACTGCCTGATGAACAGAGCTGTCATTTAGTCTGCTGGTTCGAGCCTGGAGACTCCTCAGTCTCCTCCCTGAAGGCAACAGGCTGAAGCAGCTGTGTAGTGGGTGTGTGGGATCACCTGCCATGCAGAGAGCTTTCCGAGTGAGGCGGTTGCTGTGTAAGTCCTGTAGTGAGGGGAAGGAGGTGCCGACAATCTTCTCAGCTGCGCTCACGATGCGCTGTAAATATCTGTAAACTAACTAAATAAGATATTTCCTAAAATAGTAAACCTGAGAACACCCAAGCTGCTTAAAAAGTACAACTTTCTGAATTTGATCTACATAACAACAAACAAGACACTTACAACTACACATAACAAAATCAAGTGTAAATAATATAAATAAAGTAACAGTGCTGAAATAATAAACCAGTGCCACGTTTTGTACTGTGGCTTTCCTTCTGTGGCTTTCCTCTTATTTGCCTTTTCTACTTGTCTTTGGACACATTTGTGTTGAGGAAGACATCTCACAGTTTTAAAGTGGAGATGATTTCATCCATCCATCCATCCATTTTCGTCCGCTTATCCGGGGTCGGGTCGCGGGGGTAGTAGCCTAAGTAGGGAGGCCCAGACTTCCCTCTCCCCAGCCACTTGGAGCAGCTCCTCTGGGGGAATCCCAAGGCGTTCCCAGGCCAGCCGAGAAACATAGTCCCTCCAGCGTGTCCTGGGTCTTCCTCTGGGTCTCCTCCCGGTGGGACATGCCCGGAACACCTCACCAGGGAGGCGTCCAGGAGGCATCCTAACCAGATGCCCGAGCCACCTCAACTGGCTCCTCTCGATGTGGAGAAGCAGCGGCTCTACTCCGAGTCCCTCCCGGATGACTGAGCTTCTCACCCTATCTCTAAGGGAGAGTCCAGACACCCTGCGGAGAAAACTCATTTCAGCCGCTTGTATCCGAGATCTCGTTCTTTCGGTCATAACCCAAAGCTCATGACCATAGATGAGGGTGGGAACGTAGATCGATCGGTAAATTGAGAGCTTTGCCTTTTGACTCAGCTCTCTCTTCACCACGACAGACCGGTACAGCGCCCGCTTCACTGCGGACGCTGCACCTATCCGCCTATCGATCTCACGCTCCAGTTTTCCCTCATTCGTGAACAAGATCCCGAGATACTTAAACTCCTCCACTTGGGGCAGGACCTCCTCCCCGACCCGGAGAGGGCATGCTACCCTTTTCCGGCTCAAGACCATGGCCTCGGATTTGGAGGAACTGATCCTCATCCCGGCTGCATCACATTCAGCTGCAAACCGCTCCAGCGAAAGCTGTAGATCACGAACTGATGAAGCCAATAGGACCACATCATCTGCAAAAAACAGAGAAGCGATTCTAAGGCCACCAAAACGGATCCTCTCAACACCTTGGCTGCGCCTAGAAATTCTGTCCATAAAAGTTATGAACAGAATCGGTGACAAAGGGCAACCTTGGCGGAGTCCAACTCTCACAGGGAACGAGCCTGACTTACTGCCAGCGATGCGGACCAAGCTCTGACACCGGTCGTACAGGGACCCAACAGCCCGTATCAAAGGGCCCGGTACCCCATACTCCCGGAGTACCCCCCACAGAAGCCCCCGAGGGACGCGGTCGAATGCCTTTTCCAAGTCCACAAAGCACATGTAAACTGGTTGGGCAAACTCCCACGCACCCTCCAGGACCCTGTTGAGGGTGTAGAGCTGGTCTAGTGTTCCACGACCAGGACGAAAACCACACTGCTCCTCCTGAATCCGAGGTTCGACTATCCGACGGACCCTCCTCTCCAGAACCCCTGAATAGACCTTACCAGGGAGGCTTAAGAGTGTGATCCCCCTATAGTTGGAACACACCCTACGGTCCCCCTTTTTGAATAGGGGAACCACCACCCCAGTCTGCCAATCCAAGGGAACTGCCCCCGATGTCCACGCGATATTGCAGAGTCGCGTAAGCCAACACAACCCCACAACATCCAGAGCCCTAAGGAACTCAGGACGAATCTCATCCACCCCAGGAGCCTTGCCACCGCGGAGCTTTTTAACCACCTCGGCGACCTCAGCACCAGAGATTGGAGAGCCCGACCCAAAGTCCCCAGGCTCCACTTCCTCAGTGGAAGACGTGCCAGTAGGATTGAGGAGGTCTTCGAAGTACTCCGCCCACCGACTCACAACATCCCGAGTTGAGGTCAACAGCACGCCATCCCCACCATAAATGGTGTTGGTCGCGTACCGCTTTCCCCCCCTGAGACGCCGGATGGTGGACCAGAATCGCCTCGAAGCCGTACGGAAGTCATTCTCCATGGCCTCTCCGAACTCCTCCCACGCCCGAGTTTTTGCCTCAGCAACCACCCGAGCCGCATGCCGCTTGGACTGCCGGTATCTATCTGCTGCTTCCGGGGTCCCACAGGCCAAAAAGGCCCAATAGGACTCCTTTTTCAGCCTGACAGCATCCCTCACCGCCGGTGTCCACCACCGGGTTCTAGGGTTGCCACCACGACAGGCACCAACAACCTTGCGGCCACAACTCTGATAAGCTGCCTCGACAATAGAGGCGCGGAACATGGCCCACTCGGGCTCAATGTCCCCCGCCTCCCTCGGAACGTGTTCAAAGCTCTCCCGGAGGTGGGAGTTAAAGCTCCGTCTTACGGGAGACTCTGCCAGACGTTCCCAGCAGACCCTCACAATACGTTTGGGTCTGCCAGGTCTGACCGGCATCCTCCCCCACCATCGGAGCCAACTCACCACCAGGTAGTGGTCAGTTGACAGCTCCGCCCCTCTCTTCACCCGAGTGTCCAGGACATGCGGCCGCAGATCAGATGAGACGACAACAAAGTCGATCATCGAACTGCGACCTAAGGTGTCCTGGTGCCAAGAGCACACATGGACACCCTTATGCCTGAACATGGTGTTTGTTATGGACAATCCATGACGAGCACAGAAGTCCAACAACAGAACACCGCTCGGGTTCAGATCAGGGGGGCCGTTCCTCCCAACCACACCCCTCCAGGTCTCACTGTCATTGCCCACGTGAGCGTTGAAGTCCCCCAGCAGAACAAGGGAGTCCCCAGGAGGCGCACCCTCCAATACCCCCTCCAAGGACTCCAAAAAGGGTGGGTAATCTGCGCTGCCGTTTGGTGCATAGGCACAAACAACAGTCAGAGCCCGTCCCCCCACACGTAGGCGAAGGGAGGCTACCCTCTCGTTCACCGGGGTGAACGAGAGATGATTTCATCTTTCGGAAATTATTTCTCCACTCTGAGAATATTCTCTCAGACAGAACTGATGTTGCCACAATGCAAAACTTTTCTGCAACTAGCTTGCTCAGCCTGGGGTACACAATGGCCTAACATTTCCTCTGTTGAGGGAATGTGTATACAGCATATGCATGCACCATGCTCTATTGTTTCTCTGTACTGTATTCATATACTGTATAGTCTTTCATGCTATTTTACCATTGTTGTGAGTGATTTTACAATATTTCCATGATAATTTCTCTGTATTATAATCATTCTTGATGTGTGTATCTGTAAGACAGTGGAGAGGTCATCTTTTTTATGTTGGAGCCTTTTGAATGTTATGTTAGTGTGACAGTATGGAAGATGTTCTGTTTTAATAGTGCAATTGCTCATCAAGCTTTAATTCTCCCACTTTAACTGAGGATGTTCAGTAAGCATGTAGTGGCAACAGTTTGCCACAAGAGGGCATGTCAAATATAGTGTGCACTCCTGACTCAGCAAGCTGAGTTTGACGGTTGGAGGAGTGTATGCAGCAAACAAACGTCGGCGGTAGGATTGTATTTTTGGTGGATCGCATAAACTGTACATTGAATGTAGAAACATGCCTTCTACGTCAGGAGGTCATAGTGGAGACGACATGCAATGGTCGACGTCAAGATCATCTAAGATGAAAAGAGCACTTAGGAAGAGACAAGACAGGGAAAGAAGTTGGTCGGATGACAGTGGGGCTGGGGTGGACATAAGCAAAAGGACGAAAACAAATGAACAGGCGAATTTACCTGAACAGGAAGATTTCAACATAGAAGTGGATTACAAAGTCATGGTGGAGTTTAAGCAAGAGGGGGGATCTTTACACCCGATTAAGCTGACCAAAGCAATAGAGGGAGAAATAGGGAAGATCAAAACGGCTAGAATCATGAACAACAGAAGAGTGCTAATACAGGCTGTTAGTGAGACACAACAACAGAAAATACTCAACATGAACACCCTGATGGGGGAAAGTGTTAAAATGTATATTCCAGGCTATTTGGCAAGGTTGAGAGGAGTAATTTTGGGTGTCCCATTTGAAGTGACGATGGAGGATGTGAAAACAGAACTCACAGGTGGGAAGATAACAGAGGCCACCAGGATTAAAAGTAAAAGGGATGGGGAACTTAAAGACACTATGGCAGTGATCCTGCATTTTGAGGATGTTCTGCCACATAACATCCAGTTGGGATACATGAACTACAGAGTTAGAGAATACATCCCTAGACCCCTGAGATGTTTTAAGTGCCAAAGGATGGGACATGTTGCAAAAGACTGTAAGGGAAAAATTAGGTGTGCAAGATGTGGTGGTCCTCATGCATTTGGGAATTGTGATAAAGATGCTGCAATCAAATGTTGTAATTGTGGGGGTGACCATAGTGCGGCATATGGTGGATGTAAAGTACAAAGGGAGGCTAGAATAGTTCAAAGAATCAAAGTAACGGAAAAAGTCTCTTATGCTGAAGCACTGAAAAGGGTTCGGAAAGTCAGTCCGGGAGGGATGAGAGACACAGGTCAAGGTGACACCTCTTGGAATGCAAATCAAGGGCAGAACTGTCAGAGACAGATACCGGTTCCACCATTAAATGTGCACGATACATGTTTGCATAATTGTAGAGTAGATGAAAACACAATGGTAGTGAAAAAGGAAAACTTTGTAGCATTTATGTGCCACATTGTTAATATTACTGTACAAATGAAAAAGAAAAGTGATAAAATAAAAGCAATTGTAACTGCAGCAGGACGGTTCTTGGATATGAAAGACATACAAGCAGATCAGATTCACACCATCTTGAGTGCCTCTGAAACGACTGAAAGTGCTCAGGGTTAGGGTCCAAGTTTTTGTGATGGTTCTACATATCCTCCAATGGAATGCAAGGAGTCTAATAGCCAATGGACAGGAATTTAAAAAGTATGTTTCTGACTTTGAATTAATCCCAGATGTAATCTGTGTTCAGGAAACGTGGTTGAAACCTCAGCTAGATTTTAAAATTCCTGGATATAGCATAGAAAGACAGGATAGAATTAATGGTAGTGGAGGAGGGTGTGCCACGTTCATTAAAGATGGACTGGCTTATAAGAGGAACCCATTGGCTGAAGAATTGGAATGTGTTAATATAGAAATGTTTAATTTGAGAAAATATGGAAATATTAAGATTGTTAATTTTTATAATCCGTGTGAAGAGCTAGATAGTGGACTGTTTAAGGAAATAGCAGGGACTCTACATAGACGGGAATTATGGTGCGGAGATTTTAATGCCCACAATAGTCTTTGGAGTAGCAGGATGACAAATCATAATGGTAACATAGTAGAAGAAATGATGGATGTAAGGTCACTGGTGTGTATTAATAGTGGAAAACGTACAAGGGTGAATATACATAAGGGTACAGGTTCGTGTCTTGATATCACATTAGTATCAGATAGTCTTGTTGGTTCATGTGAGTGGGATGTTAACTGGGAATCTACATTGGGGAGTGATCACTTCCCAGTGAGTACGATAATTGACGACCAGATAAACAGACAAGAAGATTTGATGTTAAC
>JBBPBX010058464.1:4278-22096 GCA_038048925.1 Garcialebias charrua
AGCTCGACATGAAGGTAAGTCTGATACAGCATCAGACCTAAATTAGATCCTGTTGTTTCTTGTTCCATCACCCAAACTATTTTCTGCTTCCCAAAATGAAGACAAATAGCTCAAATCTTCACATAGATTGATAAATTTGTCGGGTTTTAAATGGTCCGCTATTAAAGAGACCAGAGCCCTCTGCCCAGTGTTACGTCACAGATGGTGCGTTCGTGTGTAATTGGATTTCCCATGATTAAACACGGCTTGAAGTTCAAAATCACTTTTAAAGCAAAATTAAAGTGATTTAGCATTTTGTTTGCAAAAATGAACATATTTAAATGATAAAATATATATATATAAATATATATATATTTTGAGCAATTTTATGAAAATTAAAAAAATCATGTCAGTGGGGCTTTAAAGACCAGATACAGACTTATTCATTTTAGATTTCAAAACTTCCAGTGGCATGTTTCATACATTAAGAGAATAAGAAGAGATACTGTATATTTTATTATTTTGGTTTAGAATGTTTGCACAAGTTAAAGATAGTCAAAGTTTTGGAGTGGACAGTCTGTTTTTATGTCTTCATTCTCCTGTCTGAAAACTTTGAGTTTAACATGTGTGTTCCCTTTTATTAGAATATTGGGCATTTGTTGTACTTCATTGCAAATTTTGAGAAATAAAGCCACAAAATGAGTGTTTTTGTTTTGGGTATTTTTTTGTTTAGTTTCAGCTTCTGCTGCTATTTTAGCTACAACTGTATTAAGCTGTTTTATGCTAATTTAGGCTTGTTTCAGTCAACCAATTCCACATTATTTGCACTTATTTCAACTTTTTCCAGCCTAATGCTGCAAAATTGTACTCTCTCCTAATTTCTAAGACATTTAAGCTTCTTTCTGCTATTTTAGATAATATATATAATAATATTCAGCTGTTTTTAGCTAATTCTTGAACAAATGGCATTCACACATGCATTTTCACAGGAAATGCAATTTCTCTACAACAAGCTCATTTCTGAAGAGACATTTTAGAATTTCAGAGCAAATTAACATTTTGGGGGAGGGATGTTTCTATGTGAGCACAAACAAAGGGCTCTGGTCGGGCCCCTAGGGTTTTTTTCTTGTATCAAGTATCAACATTAGCCCTGTTTCCATCCATTTTCATTTCGAATTTTGAGCTACCTCGCAAATATGTAAATACAAATTAATGCAGAGCAGAAGTGTTTCCATCTACTGGCTTGAAGCGCTTTTTCCAAGCCGCGCACAGCGTCATTACGTCAGACGTCAGCGTCATTACGTCAGACGTCAGCACTGCGCATGTCTACAGTAGACCAGAGAGTAAACAGGAAGTAGCGGTTGAAAACAGAACCCGGTCACACATCTCGTCAAAATGGGGAGAATATTTCAGGTACGTGTTGCTATCGGGCGAGTTGTATTTATTCTGTCATGCCAACTAGTTTTAGCGAGTTACATGTTGTCCGGAGCGGAAACAGCTGATCAGTCACGTGACGTGAATGTGCGCTACGGCAGCACGAGTCGGCAAATGTGTTTCCATCTGTCGTTTTGCGCAGCTGCTCGGTTTCGCAGCTCCCAAAAACCACCTCAAGCGAGCGTATAAACTTTTTGGCGAATTTCAGGAAGTAACTTCGTATTTTGCCGTTTCCATTAAGCTTTTCTGCTGCGATACTTCAAAATGCGCACCTAGAAACCTTGATGGAAACACGGCTAGTGATTGTTCTTCACACAATAGCATTTACATGGAATGGGAGGGGGGGGGCACACAAAATGGGATTAAAATTCTTCAAACTAATTTGACAGTTTGTGGTAAAAGGGTTTCTCCTGTTCTGGGAGTGCAAAACAAATTACTGTACCGTACTCAAATTAATTTGTAAAGACTAATATGTTTTTTTTAAGACTAAAACTAGACTTAAAATTTTTAAGTTTTTGTCGATTAAAACTGGACGAAAACCATTACATATAGAAATGACTACAACTAACTAAAACTAAGAAGTATTTTAGTCTAAAAGACTAAGACGAAAACTGAAATCAAAATGGCTGTCAAAAACAACACTGATATATATACAGTACTGTACAGTAATACATATATATTTTTTTTCTTTTTTTTTTTGTGTGTGTGTGTGTAAATACAGAGGTAAAAAAGGGGGGAAAGTCTGTTGGATAAAAGAGGAAACGTTTCTACAATTTTTGAACCCATCCAGAAGACCTAATTTAACTTGTTTTATTATATTTTTTCCACCTGCGTGGATTACTGCGCACCATCAGGATGTTGTATGTGATGTGTCACGTGACACTTTCTGAATGGTCCGTGAACGCAGCTCGAGGCTATGGTTCTTCAACAAACTTCATCAGTCATTCAGCAGCACTGCAGCTTTGAGCAGAACATTAATTTATATTTTACTTAATATACATTTCTGAACACTTTCTCTTTTAACTTGAGCATCCATCATTGTTTTAAAGCTTTGATAAACTCACCGCTTCCTCTGGGCAGAGCCACCCCTGACAGCGCCTCCAGCACCGAGCTCTTCCCCGAGCTCTGGTCTCCTATCACGGCTATAGCAGGCAGCGCCAGGTCCTTCTCCACCCCCAGAGAGCGGAGAGAGTCGATGAGGTCGATGCAGGGACGAACCCTCTCCTCATACTGCTGGTTCAGGGTGCTCATTGCTGCTGCTTGACTCTACAGAATAAATACGCCTTACAAAAGATCCTGGAGTGTGCTGGTATGATGCAGGGTGAAAACCTCTGGGTAGACTGGTGGTTTCGTTTCCCAGCACTCTGTGATGAAGACAAACCAGTGAGGCTACATGAACAATAATGAGGGAGGGACCACCTGCGTTGTAGTACCTTCCCAAAGCACAAGAGGGCGCCTCCTTCGTATGTCATCATGACTCACCACAGAAGTCAGCGTGTACAGTTAGCTGCCCCGCTCAACCTCAGTAACGAAGTGTTGAGGGATATACTGACTATCTTCTAAATATTCATGTATGAATATTAGACTTAGGTGCCGTGGAGACCTGGCATTGTATGGTTTTTCTAATCAACGTAATAAAAGTACCAGTGGGAATCAACATTCTTTTGCTCTTTTCCAAGCTACACAGGAGCACATGCAGCTAATGCTAAGCTAGCTCTCCTCCCCTACACCACCATCACGTTACAACACGCACATGTAACCGGATCCTTTCTGCGTTGTGCTGGTTTTAGATTAATCAGGCCGTGACACTGTTTGTCTTTTATAAAAGATGACTCTTGGTTTATTCTGACGAGAATAACACACAAAACAACGTGTTACAGACTGCCCGCTCCAAGTCCTCTCCCAAAGCAGGACAACGTGACAAAAGGGCAAGTCTCATAACTTTCAAATGAGCTAAATAAAGTAACATACACATACCTGACGAGAATAACACACAAAAAACAACAGACTGCCCGCTTCAAGGCCTACACAAAAGTACATAACAAAAATTAACTTAATAGGTCTATAAATAAACTGAATGTATTTAGATGAAAAATAAACAGCACGCACCTCTCCCACAGGACAACGTGACAAAAGGGGAGAGTCTGAGGGGCGCAAACAATTTAAAGACAAAACCACAGAAGAAGAAATAAAAAGGAGGGGCTTCCAGTCTTAAAGTAACACGGTTAAAATAATGACAGTGGTGTTTCAGTCAGGTAAGAAACAATACAAATACCCAAACAAAAAGACATTTTGTGTAATTATAACAAAAGATAAGTACAACCAGGTTATACACACACACACACAAACATCCCCATCCGGGTTTAGCCTTAGACCCATCAACTTTTTTCCAAGACCCATTTTTGAATGATGCCATGGTAGCACTTCTCAGTTTATACTGAATGCAGTGCATTATGTGCAGAAACACACTTTGGTTGTTCAAATCAACTGTATTCTAGGACAGGGGTTCTCAAACTTTTCCATGCCATATGGCACCCACAAACAGCATTAGCTTCTGGCCGAGGCCTCCCTCGCAAACCCACAAACAATGCTACAAAAAAATGTAAAGAAACATCAACTTTTAGAATGTTTAAACTTTTATTCACTATCTAAAAAAGCTAAGTCTGGTCCTCTGGACATTAAAAAAAAAAGCACTGTGAGAGGGTGCTATCGGTCTTTTGCACGTGACGTCACGGCTCGTATATTTTTGCACTTGCGGTCGCCATGTTGGGTGTATGCCGGTTCATTTAAACAGAGGAAGTCCATGTTAAACACAGTGCGATACAGAACAATAACATCAGCAAAATGCAAACTAAATATAAAAATGAGCAGAAGCCTTATAGAGAGAAACTCAACCTTGAAGCCAGAGAACGTTACATGGTGAAGTTAGCTTCAATTAACAACATTGATCCTTATGAGGTAGCAGCTAAGGCATGGACTTCCTCTGTTTAAATGAACGGGTATCCACGGAAAATGGCGACCGGGAGTGCAAAATGTCACGTGTCTGCAAAAGACCGATTTATAAGACTGAGCTGAATACAGCACCTAAGACTGAGGAAGTCTTTCGGACGAAAGACGAAACGTTTCTACAATTATTATTTTTTTGCTTTATTTTTTATTTTTTAAATGTCCAGAGGACCAGACTTAGCTTTTTTAGATTTTTCTACCTGGATTATTGAGCATGCATCAGGGTATTTTATTCACTATATTCAATTATTACAGCTGCTGAGCATAACAATGTTATTAACTAACATGTTTTAAAGCTGCACTGACNNNNTTTTTTTTTTCATTCATTCAACCTTTATTTAGTCAGGTAAATCTTTTGAACCTCATGGGCTCATTTACGAAAGCGACCTGCTAAAACTAAAGAACAATGAACAGCAGTGATAGAATTTCATTAAACAATAAACAAACAAACAATAAACAATAGAAAACAAAAAGAGAGAAAAAAACAAAAGATTTTTTTTTTTTTTTTTTTTAACAAAGTATCAAAAAACTAGCAAAACATTATAAGGTAGACGTATAAAATCAAAGACAGGAACAAATCTGCATTGGTTTTTGCCAGGATTCCAACAGATTCTGAAAACCATTTAGAGAAGTCAAGGTCGAGAGCTTCAGATCTTTTTGTAAGATATTCCATGAAGCAGGAGCAGAATAGGAGAAGGCCTTTTTGGAACTTTAAGTGAGCTTTAAGTGAGCGTCTGTCGTGTTTAAGTGTATCTCTCCTTTTTGATCCAAAGTGAAACCAAAATAACGAATTCGGGGCAAATAAGAATCAAAGCCAACACTCTTCCGGTGGTCGCCAGCTCCGCTCGTTGGACGCGGAGATTTTGGGAGTTATCGCTGTTCCAGTCAAGACAACACAAAGTTCACTAAGTGTCTCCCGTAAATTAATCTGTAAGGAGAAGGTCCTCGCTGTTGCGAGGCTGCTACGAGGCTGAAACGAGGCTGTACAGTTGAAGCTCCGCTCCATCGCGCCGGAAGAGGGTCCCGTTGCCGCCGGTCCCTACGCCGGGGGTCCGCTCGTTTAATTTTTCCCAGCTGCGCGTTGGGAGCGATCGCAAATACACTAAAAATTGAACTAAAACATAAAAATAACAATTATACTTTATTTATAAAGCCATTTAAAAAAAACACAGCTGCAACAAAGTGCTGTACACATGAAATTAAGAACATATAAACAAAAGATGAGATGAAATCATGAAAAACAACAGTCATGTGTTTAATACAGAAGTGGGTTGAGCCTAACCAGGGGTTGCTAGGTGAGGGGCTGGACTCAGGTTTGAGGTGGTTGGCTGCGGTTTGTGACGTCACAAACCGCAGGAAGTGGGAAACGAAGTGTATTTATCAAAGATAAATAAATCTACTTAGAGTAAATAAACCACTGGGTGCATTTTTTTGGCCTTAGGACTGTTTTTTTTATGAAGTAAATACCCAAAGTTGAGTAAAAAACCATTAAAAAGTGAATTTTGAATATGTGGTCCCCTTTAAAACAATCTGCGCATCTACCTATTTTTAGCTGAAACCGCACTCCTTATCCAATTCCAAATTTTTACTAGATTTTTCCTCACACATAAGTTCTTGGTAAAAATCGTATCCAATTCCAAATTATTATTTTTTTGACTAGATTATTTCCTCATACATGTAAGTTCTTGGTAAAAATCTATCTTAAAGCTCTCTTTCCTATCGTTAAAATAGTTGTGTACATCATACTATTAACTTTGAAAAATAGGAATATCACTTTTTAAAATCATGAGGTCTAGGTTCAGCTTTGAACTAGTTCTGTACCGTATTTTTCAACGTACAAGGAATTCCTGTTTATACTCACTGCTCTTGTAAAATGTGTGATGTTCGTGTGGACGTCGTCAAACTGTTTACGACAACAGTCCAAGTCAGGCCTAAAAAGCTGGCCTGGAATGGGAAACGATCGACCCTCCAGGGCTGTCAGGTATGCCGTGCACGGGCTTCAGCTGCCTTCATCGGACCCTCGTCGCAGAACAGGAATGAGGAACATCCCGGGTGCACGGCACCAGAAATGATGGGTTTTCTCAAACCAAACCTCGCAGCAACATTTCTACTAAAAAGGAATCACACACATGACAAGAGTTAAAACAGTTTGTATATTTAACTTTATAAAGTGGGACCTACCTCCTAAGTCTGAGACAGGCCCGTATTGGAAGGTTCACAGACAGCCTTTATACATCTCGTAGTTGAGAGAAAAACAGGTTAGACAATTTTCACACAATGGCTCTTGGTCAGTTTTGGCCAAACTCAGGACCAACAAGTTCTGAAACAAAGAAGACATTCTTTGGTGTTTCTGTTATTTCAGTAAACAACATTGTTGTGTAAGACAACTATTTCTCAGGGAGTGACTAGATGTTTCATGTTATGATGTTATAAGTTTTAGATGATAATCATAAAAATACTCTAACAGTACACTTTTGGCAGATTGCCAAGTCAGTCCCCAGATGTGACTTCTTGTTTTGACTATAACGGATGTCTAGGTTAAAACTTTGAAGTGCCATGAGCCATGTTGCAACACGTGAGTTTGTTACCACACCATCTCTAATGCGTTTGCTCACAAACCGTGGCCAAGGGTGTTGAGTTATGCTTTCCCTCCTGTTCCACTGCTATCAACACTACTAGAAAGAGTGAGAGAGGAGGGAGTATCAGTCATTCTGATTGCTCCACAGTAGGGCTGTGCGATATGACGATATATATTGTGGGGACGATAGAAACGTGTCTATCGTGCTACTTTCCTTCTATCGTCTCTATCGTGATAAATAAGAATAAAAAAATAACTGTCGCAAAGAAGCTTCATATCATATGGGGTTTTGCGAGATGACGGCGCTGCTTTATGTTTGACGCACGCGCGGGTTTGCAACACATGCTTTACGTTGTTAAACTCGAGAGCAACAGAGCCGCAGGCGCATGAAGCCGGCCGGTGTCTCAACAAGGAGAAAACAGCTGCACAGGCAGCCTAAGAAGAATAACTTTTACCAAAAAGAGGGGGAAGCTCACCTTGTTAGCTTCCATTATTTCGCTCCGCTGAAACTCGGAGACAAAATGGGTCCAGAGGACACGAACCCAGAGTCCAACCGAGTCCGAACTCGGGTCCAGTTAACCAATACAAAACAGACCAGAGACACAACAGAACCGCAATCAAACGCAACGTTTTCTCTTTTCTGTTTCTTGCTTTGTTTACTCAAACTTCAGAGCGGATTTCTTCTTCGTGAGTTTAATTAGCAGCTGTTGTTCTACCGCCACCTGCAGGAAAAATTTGGACCAAAGTAGAAAAGGAGTTGTTTGTTTGTTTGTTAGTTTATTCATTTTATAATATGAAATACAACAATTAACGTATTCATAATAGAAAAAAAAAAAAAAATAAAATGAAAGGTAGCAGATGAAGAATAAATCTTATTAAATCTGCTCCTTATTCATCTAATAACAGTTCAAACAATATTTTCTATAATAACAAAATAAGTAAATAACTCAGTCAATTTTCAATTCACATATATCACACATTAAATTAGATTCATTTATTTTTTTTAGCAATTCATTTTTTACCAGTTTCTTAAATACAAGGAATGATTTGGCTTCCTTAACATTTGTCATTTGGCATTAAGTCATTCCATAATCGTACTCCTTGAATTAAGGTAGATCTTAGGTAGATCTAGTTTCTACTTTGGTCCAAATTTCCTTGTTCGTTTTGTTCACATTCTTATAATTGTAACTATCTGTAGTAAAATAATAAAATAAGGGGTTCCGGTTATGGCAGCCGCTTGAGCAGACGCATGCAACTTCGCTCCGCAGCTACTGCCTCAAATATGGCAAGATAACGGCTGTTCACTGCGATAAAATGCAAAAAAAAAGGTGACAGTCTAAGGAAGAATGCCTAACCGAACTAAAACGAACAAAGGCAAAAGCGACACGACCAAACAAACAACGTTGTTTGACTACAATCTGCGTAGTGAAGCCCGGAAAACTAGCAGAACCATGGCGGAACAAGGAGGTGAAAGCGACCCAGCAAGCAGTAAGTTTGACCAAATCTTATCTGCAATAACAAGCCTACGAACTGAATTCTCTTCTAAACTCGATGGAGTGTTGGAAACGCTAAAAAATATGAAGCAGGAGATGAAAGACTACAACGAACGGGCTTCACAAACAGAAGACCGCATCTCCCTTGCAGAGGATGAGGTGGCTAAGCTACGAGCTAACGTTAGCACTGTTGCGCTGAGCTGCTCATGGTTTCAGATGTTGGTGCATGAACACATTTGTGTGTGCATGAATACACACTAGAAACTACAAACATCCTGCTCTGCAGCACTTCTCAGCAGGTGAAAGCGATCTGGTCTAATTAGCAGCACCCTCAACTCAGGAAATATAAGGAAGAACCAACCCATTTTGCTGGTTTTGCAACAGAGCTAAGAAAGGCAAAAAACAATCTGCAAAACAGCATTCCATGGGAAAGGACTTAGATTAAACAAGGACTACCGGTAAGCCATTTAAGCTGCCATAAGGACTTAAATGAGATGAAATTTAACTTTTGTGTTTGTGTTTAGAAAAGAAGGACTGCAGAAGTTATTTTAGTCCTGCTTGCTTTAGTCCTCCAGATTTAAATGATTTAATGCTCTAATTTATGGTTAAAATTGTGAAAGAAATGTATAAATGTGTATATAAGATTAGGAAGATTAGGAAGATAAGATATATGTATAAATGTAGATATATGTATAAATGTAGATATATATTAACTTAAATCAAATTAAATCAAATGTCATTAAGATAAATTAGTAACTTAAATTAAATGTCTTATTGTATGTATTTGTATTTATATTGTATGTGTTTGTAGGTTTTTCACCTCGTCACCTCGTCACCTCAACTGAATCACATTCACTGGTGAAAATAAAAGGTTGTGAGTGAAATCCTGAAGTCTCCTAAGTCCTCCTTTTCAAGTGTGGGAAGCCATGAAATCATAGAACACTTGACAGTGAAAAACCGATCCATCTGAAACCAGAGACTAAAATCTTCTGTCTTCTAACGGAGGAAAATGGCTGAATTAAAGTCACTTGATGACCTCAAAGCAAAGAGGACTACAGTTAAGAGACTTTTCTCCCGTTTTGCAAATAATATTATGAGGACCTACATGGAGATGTCTAAGGAGGAGTTGGAGGTGAATTACAAGAAGCTTGCACTGGAGAGCTCCAAAGTTATGGAGGCAAATGAGGACGTGGAGGCTGCTTATATGGCTGAGTGCTTAGCAACTGCAGCAGAGGAGCTGAGCGATCTTCAGAAAGCTGATATAGAGAAGACGGAGCAAGAATGTGAACAAAAGCTTAAAGAAGCTAAACTCCTTATCCGAGAGACTTTGTGGACAACATATGGGGAGAAGGAACTGTCCCTGGCTCTACAAGTTGCAGAGGATGAGTGTAAAAGTGTTTCTTCCATCAAGCTAGACACAACTCTGGAGGCATATGAGTTTATGCTCACCCATTTGGAGAAATTGATCCAGAAGGCGAAGGAAGTAAACCAAATTTGGAACCGTTGGGCTCCACCTGCCGAGGAAAAGGATTTCAACTACCGTTTAAGAGAGCTAGAGGTGTGCCTCCCTAGACTGGTATCCCAGAAGGCTGTCTTTATTGAAGCAGCAAGCAAGAAGGATGCAACAAAGCAACAAGCCTTGGCCCGCAGCTTACATCCAGTAGCTGCGATAAAGCTGAAAGCCACAGCTTTACCAAAGTTCGGTGGAAGTAAACGAGACTATTACAGATGGAGGAAAGAATGGGAGGCTCTACAGAAGCAAGGTGAACCATCTGGTTCAAAGGAAGTAAAGAAGTTTCAATTGCTTGACAGTCTTGATGAGAAAGTGGCAAAGGATTTACGCCTGTCAACATACAACTCATCAGATGAGATTTTCAGAGTCCTGGACAATCGTTTTGGGAACAAAGCTACCATTGCTCTTGAGATTATTGAAGAATTGCAAGCAATTCCACCAGTGAAGAACAGCCAACCAAGACGAATAATAGAGCTTATCCAAGTGTTGGAAAAGGCTCTTGGCGACTTAAATGAGCTAGGAAATGCAGATGCCATAAAAAATCCGCTGGTAACAAAATCCATAGAGAGTAAGCTCCCAGACACTTTAAAGAAAGACTGGCTCACCCATAATGCCACTGAGAAAGGCACAACTGGACATCAGAATTACTTTGACAAGCTTATGGCGTTCTTGAGATCACAAGAATCCATATATGAACAACTAGATCAACTGAAAGACCTCACTGAACCCATTAAAGAGAAGTCCAAGTTCTTAAAATGTGCTAGAACCAAGACAACCAAGCACACCAGTGACATATCAGGTTGCATCGTTTGTGGTGATCCAAAGCACAAGAGGAAACTGTATTTCTGCAGAAGGTTTAGGATCAATTTAAAGCCATCAGAAAAGAGGGATATAGTACAGCAGCTCGGTGCTTGCAAGAAATGCCTCGAAATCCATAATGGTGACTACTGTAGGAAGACTGATTACCTGTGCAAGAACCCAGAATGTAGAGACCAACATCACTTTCTTCTCTGCTTACTCGCTAGACCACAGTCTCAGAGAATGCCTAAATCTGGTTCAGAGAAAGCGGAGAGCAAAAGCCATACTGAAGCCCAAGAAGAGTTTCTTTCCAAACTCTCACCTGAACTGGCTCAGCAATGTAAAGACGCCTTCTGCAATGTTGTATCAAGGGCATACAACTCCACTGTTACCGAGACAGGCCTTCTAGAAGAGAGTGGCTTAAATGAATATCCAGTTATCTTGATGATCCTTGACGTTGCAGCTAATGATGGACAAAGAATTGGAACCCTCATTGACCTGGCATCAGACACAAACTACATTACACACAAAGCTGCAAGTAAGCTGAATCTTAGAAGTGAAGAGGTAACGCTTGTGGTCCATGGTGTTGGAGGGATGCAGGTGTCTATTGAAACGAAGCGCTATCTTCTTAAGATACGCGTCAATACTCCAAGAGGGACCCTGAAGTCACATCAACTGATCTGCTATGGGCTTGACAAGATTGCAGAAGTTCACAGGCATGTTCCTGCCACAAAGCTTCATAAGATTTTCCCAGATGTCTCCCTGAAAGACCTTACAAGACCTAGAGAGATCCAGCTCTTGATTAGCCACAAAGAAGGTCAACTTGTACCTCAGAAAGTTCGCTCTGTCGGGGACCTAGTGTTATGGGATGGACCACTTGGCAAGACAATTGGAGGCACGCATCCGGACCTCTTTGAGGAAGTTACCTTAATGGCTCATACATCAAAGACTCACTTTGCAAGGTCAATGAGGACTGCAGCAGTCAAGTACAGTGAACTCACCTGCAAATGTCCAGGTTCCTGTCAGTATCCCAAACATCCTTTTATCCAATCCAGTGCAGCCACTACCAGCAAAGACTTTCTGAAGTGGTGGGAGTGGGAAAGCATTGGAGCAGCCTGTGTGCCAAGATGTGGAGGATGTCGTTGTGGGAATTGTCAACCCGGAGGGAAGGAAATGTCTTTGGCTGAGGAGAAAGAGATGGAGATGGTGAGAAATGGTTTGACATATGTGAATGGTGACCATCACACTCCTGAACCTCACTGGCATGCCAAATATCCGTGGACCGAAGATCTGGCTTCCCTTCCTAATAATAAGAAAGCAGTAGAAGCTACGTTCCTCAGGACAGAAAAACAGTTGGCAAAGGATCCAGAGTGGAAATTGGCCTATGCTTCACAAGTCCATGACATGGTCGATCGCAAAGTTGCAGTGAAACTGTCCATGAAGCCCTGGGTCTACTCTAGTCAAAGTGGGAGGGAGGAGTTAGGAAAAGTTAACATGGAGTTGAAGACCATGATCTTACCTAACCAGCTCTCTGAAAAAGACAACAAAGCCCTTGGTCTGGGTTACACCGTTGGATATGACAAGCTACATGTTATGGCCGCAGTGAACTTCTCCAAGAGAAAAGGGAAAATGCGCATCGGTCAGGACCTGTTGAAAGAAGAAGTAAGAGGGCAAACCCCAAATCCTCTTACCAGAAGAGAACTGTTAAGTCAAGTCTCTGCCCTCTATGATCCACTTGGTCTTGTGACTCCTGTAAAGCAGAAGGGAGCTATTCTGGTTCGAAGGGCTTTTCAAGAAGCCAAGCAAATGTATTGTACAAGAGACACCTGGGACGCTGCTCTGTCCAAAGAACTCAGAGAGGATGCCGTAAAGCTGCTAGAAGAATATGCCGACCTGAGCCAACTCAGATTCATCAGATCCCTAACACCCTTGGATCCACATGCAAGTCCAATTGGCATCACATTTTCTGATGGCAGTGAGCATGCATATGGTGCTGTGTTGTACCTACGTTGGAACTGCACTAATGGTGTCAGTGTGAAGCTGGTTGAGTCTAAGGCCAAGCTGACTCCTTTCAACCACAATGGTGACCCCGTCAAATCGGAGATATGTGGGGCAGTCTTTGCAGCCCGGCTAAAAACCTATTTCCAGAAACATTGCCGAATCAAAGTTGAGCAGTGGTTCCATCTTGTTGACAGTCAAACTGTCTTGGGTGCAATACAGCGAGAGAGCTATGGATATCAGACCTTCTTCGCCAATCGCGTTGGTGAGATCCAGAGCAGCACTAATGTCCGAGACTGGTGGTGGATACCAGGATCAGCAAATATTGCAGATATTATCACCAGAGGGGCAAGTCCTGCTTACTTAACCGAAGACTCAGAGTGGCAATTGGGTCCAAGTTTCCTTCAACTTCCTGAAAGTGAGTGGCCAAAGAAATCTGCAAATGATGTTGCTGTGCAAGCGAGAGACAATGTTATAAAAATACAGAAGAAAACATTTGTTGCTGTACTTACCCGAAGTCAGCTGAAGGAACAAAATTCAATCAGAGTCCAGAATAAAGTGATCATCTCTAGGAGGCCACCTGCAACTGCAGTAGTCCAGCAACTAGTGGACGTAAGACACTTCAGCAGTCTGAGGAAATTGATAGGAATAATTGCATGGATTTGGAGAGCAGCAAAAGGGTTCCTGCATGCCAAGATCTCAGACAAAGAAAAGTGGGAGGCGGTGCCTTTGTCAGGTGTCATTACAGTTGGCCAAAGAGAAGATGTGATCAGAGACTTATGCCTGGCAGCACAAGAAGGTGTACAATTTCCGACCACAACGATTGATAGACTGGTTGTCTACAAAGATGGAACAAGCGGGCTCTTGATGTGTGGTGGCAGGGTCAGACGTTTAAGGAGGACCGCAGAGCCGTTCCTCTGTTGCCTTTCCAGGCTTGGATCTCTACTCTTCTGGCTCGAGCAGCACACAGTGAAGGACATGATGGAGTGGCAGGAACTCTTCTGTGTCTGCAGATGAAAGCATGGGCTAATAGAGGACGTCCGGCGCCTTGTAGTACTCATCCAAGCAGAAGACCAAGCAGAGGGAACAAGTGCGCTTGGAAAATGCGATCTTCCCAGGTAAAACCTTGCAAGATCGAGTGGGAGGTGTTGCGCTGAGCTGCTCATGGTTTCAGATGTTGGTGCATGAACACATTTGTGTGTGCATGAATACACACTAGAAACTACAAACATCCTGCTCTGCAGCACTTCTCAGCAGGTGAAAGCGATCTGGTCTAATTAGCAGCACCCTCAACTCAGGAAATATAAGGAAGAACCAACCCATTTTGCTGGTTTTGCAACAGAGCTAAGAAAGGCAAAAAACAATCTGCAAAACAGCATTCCATGGGAAAGGACTTAGATTAAACAAGGACTACCGGTAAGCCATTTAAGCTGCCATAAGGACTTAAATGAGATGAAATTTAACTTTTGTGTTTGTGTTTAGAAAAGAAGGACTGCAGAAGTTATTTTAGTCCTGCTTGCTTTAGTCCTCCAGATTTAAATGATTTAATGCTCTAATTTATGGTTAAAATTGTGAAAGAAATGTATAAATGTGTATATAAGATTAGGAAGATTAGGAAGATAAGATATATGTATAAATGTAGATATATGTATAAATGTAGATATATATTAACTTAAATCAAATTAAATCAAATGTCATTAAGATAAATTAGTAACTTAAATTAAATGTCTTATTGTATGTATTTGTATTTATATTGTATGTGTTTGTAGGTTTTTCACCTCGTCACCTCGTCACCTCAACTGAATCACATTCACTGGTGAAAATAAAAGGTTGTGAGTGAAATCCTGAAGTCTCCTAAGTCCTCCTTTTCAAGTGTGGGAAGCCATGAAATCATAGAACACTTGACAAGCACCTTACAGGCTAACAACAAATCGATGGAAATAAAATTGATGGATTTGGAATCAAGAGCTCGCTTAAATAACTTACGGCTTGTGGGTCTGCCGGAAGGCGCTGAGGGCTCTGACCTATGTGCTTTTTTGGAGCGGTGGATTCCTGAATCGGTGGGGAGCAACGTGGACGCGGCGCAGGCCTCGGAGGGCCTGCAGGCCAAGGTGAGCCTGGAGTCCGCCTACAGACTGGGCCGGAGGATGGAAGGCGCTGCTCGACCCAGAACCCTGCTGATGAGGTTTGTGAATCTTCGTGAGAAGCAAAGGGTCATGAGAGCAGCGAGAACGAAGAAGGATATATATTATAAAGAGCAACAGGTCCGCTTTTACCCAGATTTGGCTCCGGGGCTCCACCAGCTCCGGAAAAAGTTTGACCCAATTCGGGAACAACTACGTAAACTGGGCATTCGTAATGGAATAATTCATCCTGCAACACTATTGGTGACATTTAAAAATAAAACAATGAAATTTAACTCCTTTGAGGACGCATGCAAGTTTATAAAAGAAATTGAGGAAGACTCAAAACATGCAAAGCCTTGAGGAAGGGAAAAGAAGAAAAAAAGAAAAGGACACTGATGGTATGTTAAAAGATAAGAGGGGGAAAAAAAAATAAATAAAAAAAATAAAATAAAAAAAAATAATAATAATAATGACAATAATTTGAAATGTAAAGTCTTGTCATTGAATGGTATATTGGACTTATAGTTTAGTTCTACAGTAAATAGCTAAATACGTCTTATTTGTTTATCTCTTTACTGGGCAATGCAGTGAATATATTTGGTTAATTAAATAAATATATAAGGGTCTTTGAATAAATAGAAGTTTAAACTAGAGCATAGGTATAATAAGTTAGTTAGTCTGAATAGGCTCTAAACATAAGTGAACAGAGGTTAGAATTATAAATCATTATAAATATTTTTTTTTATTTATTATTATTATTATTTATTTTTTTTATTTTTTTTATTATTATTTTTTTTATTTTATTTTTTTTTTTTTTTTTTATTTTTTAATTTATTATTATTAATTTATTATTTTATTTTATTTTTTTTATTTTTTTTATTTTTTTTTAATTCAAGGCAGTATCGGGGGAAGTTGTTGCAGACAAGCAAGGAGTGGTGGTACTGATCCTCACCAGGTGAGGATTGGTTTCTGGCTATATCGGGAGACGTAATGGAAGTGGGAGGGATCCTCTCAACTTTGGGAGGGAGGGTGGGTGTGGGAAGGGAAGTTTTTGTTTTGTATTTAGTGGAGTTGTACGTAATGGATGTGCGACTTAACATTGTTTTTTTTTGTTGTTGTTGTGTCTCAAACAATGCAAATTTGTTTAATGGACTAATTTTATTACAGTATGTCTCAAACAGTAAAGTTTAATTTTATTTCATGGAACTGCAGAGGTCTTCAACGTCTTCAAAAAGTTAAACAAGTTATGAACAGATTAAAAGAAATGGATTCAAAAATTGTGTTCCTCCAAGAAACACATCTTCTTGACGAGGACTTGTTAAAGGTAAAAAGGAGGTGGAAGGGCAGCATTTACACGGCACCATACACTTCTCAGTCTAGAGGGGTAATGACTTTAATTCACGAATCTGTACCATTGCAAATTAAAAACATAATTAAAGATAAAAGAGGAAGATACCTAATTCTTCAAGGCTACTTAATGTCAGAAATGCTAATTTTAACTAACATATATGGTCCGAATGTGGATGATAATAAATTTTATACCGATATACTCCTCATACTAACATCACTAAAGGGGTTACATATAATGGGCGGAGATTTTAATTGTACATTGAATCCAAATTTGGACAGGTCAACAGGGACGGATCAATCGCATCTTAACTGTAGAAGTGCAATAAAAACTATGATGAGGGAACTAGAGTTACGTGATGAGTGGAGAGAGAGAAACTTAGTTAACAAAATATACTCATGCTACTCAAGTTCTTTCAAAACCTACTCTAGAATAGACTATTATTTAATTTCTACAGAGTTACAGTATAAAATCACAGAATGTTCCTATGAAAATATAGCTATTTCAGATCATGCACCATGTAGGTTAGTTTATAAAGATGATAAAATAAAGAGAGATCCTCCAAGATGGCAATTTCAACACAAATGGCTACGAGATGAAAATTTTGTGAAATACTTAAGGAAGCAAATAGATGAATTTTTTCAAATTAATACTATTGAAACATCAGCGTGTATAAGATGGGAAGCTTTTAAGGCCTTTCTTAGAGGGCATATTATTAGTTATACAGGTTCCAAGACAAAACAAACTGAGAAAATTAGAACACAGATGGAAAATAAAATAAAAACAATACAAGAGGAAATAAACAAAAAACAAGATCCACAATTGGAAAAGGAATTATTAATTTTAAGAGCAGAATACAATAAACACTCTGCATCAAGAGCCGCTTCAAGTTTATTACGACTTAAACAAACATTCTATGAACAGGGAGATAAAACAGGAAAGCTATTAGCCTGGCAAATAAAACAGTTAGAATTTAGGCAACCAATTACATCTATTACAATAAATGAACAAACTTTACAAGATCCACAACAAATAAATTCAGCGTTTAAGAATTATTATGAGAATTTGTATAAAGCACAAGAAAAAATAACATTAGGAAAAACAGATGAATTCTTAACAAACTTAAATATACCTAAATTTTCAGAAGGAGATAGGGAAACCCTGAATTTAGAAATCACACAGGAGGAGCTGGGACAAGCTATAAACAATATGAAATCAGGAAAAAGGGGAGGACCTGATGGCCTCCCAATAGATTTATACAAAATTTTTAAAGATAAACTTTTGGCTCCACTACTAGATATGTTTAAAGAAATTTTCAACTCAAATTATCTTCCCCCATCAATAAACGCTGCCATGATTACTCTATTACCGAAACCAGATAAACCATTAGATATATGTGAAAATTTTAGGCCAATTAGTTTGTTAAATGCAGATCTGAAAATAATATCTAAATTGCTAGCCTTACGTCTACAAAGGATCTTGCCAAAAATAATACATCATGATCAAAATGGATTCATATTAGGGCGACAAGGTTTTCATAATGTG
>JBBPBX010058465.1:0-22096 GCA_038048925.1 Garcialebias charrua
CTGGGTATGTCCCACTCAGAGGAGACCCTGATCCAGACCCAAAACATGCAGAAGGGGGTCTACGGTAGACCCTCTCTGTCCTGGAAATCACCCATAACCCTGCCATAGAATGTGGCGGCGGACGATATGCATTCCTTCATGGGCGATTCTGTCTCTGGAAAAAAAAAATCTTTGGACAATCAGAAGTTTGACGGTTTGATCCAAGTTTTCCCAACACTCATCATTAACCTGCCCACAGTCTGTCCCC
Organism: Garcialebias charrua; assembly: GCA_038048925.1. NCBI lineage: Eukaryota > Metazoa > Chordata > Actinopteri > Cyprinodontiformes > Rivulidae > Garcialebias > Garcialebias charrua. The sequence goes on from JBBPBX010058465.1 coordinate 248, forward strand.
CCAGTGTGTGTGTGTGTGTGTGTGTGTGTGTGTGTGTGTGTGTGTGTGTGTGTGTGTGCGTGCGTGTGTGTGTGTGTAGACATGTTTTGTTTGTTTGTATCACCAGTTGTGTCTTTGCTCCACTTGCTTTGAGTCTTGTGACGGATGGTTCCAGATGTGCTGTGAGCGGGACGTCTTCGTCTCAGGGCGAGGTCAAACCTGTCCCAGACCACATCTGTCCCACAATGAGCACCGTCCCTTCTGTCCAAACCCTCTGGGTTTAGCGGACACGCTGTCATGCAACGTGGCTCTGAGCTCTGCACCTTCAACACGTGTGTTGGCGTGATGAAATCTTTTTGCTCTAATCAGAGAGGTAAAGGTCGGTCAGAGGGGATCCCGGTGCCACAAACAGCCGTCTGTCTCTACAACCCAACTACATTTGTAAAAACATCAATACAAACCTAAAATCACAGCCCTCCTCCCCCTCTTCCTAAACGTGACCGTCCTGAAACCTGACACACTGTGCCACGTAAACAAGGCAGCTCCTGTCTGACAGCTTTGACCCCCCACTGGACTCTAAAGACCCGACAGAACCCCCCTCCCTAAACTCTGAATCTGTTCCTCACATGGGGGAGTCGGAGCTGCAGGTTGGAGCCGACCCCCGATGGCTGAACACAAACGTCTGACCCCTGCAGGGTTTGGACTCGGATTAAAGATTAGAGTCATTTGAAATGCATCACCTGCAAAACATTACGATCACCTGCACCTTTAATGTCTGTGTCTGTTAGCACAATATCTCGTGAACCACAGATGATCATCTTCATCATCAATTATCTTTGTCATCTTCATCTTCTTTGTCTTTCTCTTTTTTCTTCTTGGTCGTTGTCGTCCTTGTTGTCTTCACTATCTTTCAGTTGTTCCTTCTTCAGGGGTCTCCACAGTGAGTCCTCCTCCTCCTTCTCACTCTGTCCTCTGTGTCCTCTGTCCTCACTCCAACTACCTCCATGTCCTCTCTAACTGCATCCATAGATCTCCTCTGTCTTTTTCCTGGCAGCTGCATTTCTAACATCCTTCTACTAATATACCCACTGTCCCTCCTCTGGACATGTCCAAAGCACTGTCCCTCCTCTGGACATGTCCAAAGCACTGTCCCTCCTCTGGACATGTCCAAAGCACTGTCCCTCCTCTGGATATGCCCAAGCCACCTCGGTCTGGTCTCTCTAACTTTATCTCCCAGTTGTTCAACCTGTGCTATACCTCTGATGATCTCGTTCCTAATCTTATCCACTTATCCATCTTCCATCCACCTCAACGTGCCTCTTGTCCGCCTCAGTACCATGGGACATAGAGCCTTTTCTCACTCTGCTCCCCAACTCTGGAACGCTCTTCCCCCAGACATCCGTAACATTGACTGCCTTCTGACCTTCAAATAAAAACTCAAAACTCATCTGTTCAATTTAGCCTTCTCACTTTAATTTTTCTTTTTATATAGTTATTTTATATAGTTTTTATTATGTTTTTAATTGACTTTAATTTTTTATACAGTTATTTTATTGTTTTTATTGTGTTTTTAATGCTGTGAAGTGTCCTGAGTGTTTTGAAAGGCGCTACCAAATAAAATGCATTATTATCCATCCTTGTCTCTCTTAAAGCTGCACTATGTAACTTTGTAATGCAGTCTGTAACTTTTCTAACAATATATTTTTAACATATTTCTTCACTCTGTCACTATCTACTGACAGACTGATGTTAGACAAAGTAATCTCTGAAAAAAACTATAGTCCCCTTGCTTCTCTATCAGCATTTATAAAAACACTAAAAACACAGAGTGACCCGTCCTTAACCAGCCAATAAAAACAGTTTGTAACCAGCCAATAAAAACAGAGCTTGAATTTGAATTTCAGCAGAGCCTCCCCCTCAGAGCCAGGGATCAGAATGCTTTTCCTGTTGAAAATTTTTCTAAGTTCTGCACTCTACAGAAAGTTACACATAGCACCTTTAAGAAAAACCTCAACATCTTCATTTCTGTCAATTCCAGTTCTGTCTCCTGTCTTTTTGCCCATGTCTCTGTATCCAGACCATACAACATAGCTGGTCTCATAACTGTCTTGTAAACTTTTCCTTTGACCTTTGTCTGTAAAATGCCCTGAGACAACTTTGTTGTGAATCAGTACTATATCATGGGCGTAGCCAGAATTTTGTGGGGGGCGGTTCGTTTTAAAGAAGAAGTTGACAATGCTGAACTGATGTGGCTGGATAGCTCAACTGATAAAGCTTCAGCCGTCAGTCCCAAAGGTCGTGAGATCGAGTCCCGCATGGTACAACATTTTTTTTTTTTTTAATTCATTCCAAATTAAAAAAGCACAAGAAAACTATTTACAAAACAGCAAGGAATAAAACAATGCATTAAATGAAAGGAATCAGACGAAGAAAATAATCTTATCTGCCCCTTCTCAAACTATTTTTTTTCCAAACACTCTTTTATTGGATAAAAAAAGAAGAATGTGTTAACCACAGCCTGTGGTTAACACATTCTTCTTTCTTCACAGGCGCATATTAACTACTTTTTTATCCAATAAAAGACAAATGTAAAATTAGTTGTTTGAATCAAGTGTTTGAAAAAAAAAAAATAGTTTGAGAAGGGGCAGATAAGATTATTTTCTTCGTCTGATTCCTTTCATTTAATGCATTGTTTTATTCCTTGCTGTTTTGTAAATAGTTTTCTTGTGCTTTTTTAATTTGGAATGAATAAAAAAAAAAAAAATGTTGTACCATGCGGGACTCGATCTCACGACCTTTGGGACTGAAGGCGGAGGCTTTATCAGTTGAGCTATCCAGCCACATCAATTCAGCACTGTCAACTTCTCCTTTAAAAGTGGGCGGTTCGTTCGAACCCCTCGAACCCCCCTTGCCTACGCGCATGATAGAGTGGACGCAGCAGGTGTGCTGCCCTGGGGAGGAAACGGTTATAGAAGTTAACCATTCCCAAAAACTCTTGTAGCGCTTTAATAGACTGGGGCTGTGGGAAATCTGACACCGCCTGCACTTTGTTTGGTAACGGGACGGCACCACTTGCGGAAATGCGGTGGCCCAAAAAGTCAATGACTGGCAGCCCAAACTGGCATTTCGCTGTATTTACAATCAGGCCATGTGCAGCCAGGCGCTGAAAAACCTCACAGAGGTGGGACATGTGCTGCTCAGCCGAGCTGCTAGCCACCAGGATGTCGTCCAAGTACACAAATACGAAGGACAGACCCCTTAGGACTAGAGGTGTCGTTTCTTCGCCCGAGCCCGACCCTACCCGAGCCCTACCCGACTTCGGGTAGGGTAGGGCCATATTTTTGCGTTTGATTGGCGCGGGCCGGGTCGGGCTCGGGCTTTGATGTGTTTGAGAAACTGAAGCAACACTGCCAGTCCTCACACACAGACTCTCCGCAGCAGGCGTTTCTGCGCCGCACATGCAGAAGTGCTGGAGCGCAAAATTATTATCCACGACTTGCACAGAGTTGCATTATTTCTGTGGCCTAACTTTAACAAGCTCAAAATGATGTCACCAGCTGACGTGCGTCAGGTGCACGCTCACGTCCGCACACTGCTCTCATCTGCGGCGGAACAAGTAGCCGCATTCCTGACATTCCTGAAGCTTCAACATCAAAAGTCACCGCGAGCAGCGCGCTCACACCTCCTCCATCAAAACACAGAAGAACAACATCAAGTTCTTTTGCTGAGTGGGAGAACGCAGTAAAAGCTTAATAAATAAACGTAGTGTTTTTTTTTTTTTTTAATCGGGTAGGGTCGGGTCGGGCGGTGATTTCTAGGAAATCAGCGGGCTCTCTCGGGCTTGGGTAATTAAACTAAGGGCTCGGGTAGGGTAGGGCCGTGGATTTCCGGCCCGATGACAGCTCTACTTAGGACTGAATCCATCAACCGCTGAAATGTTTGTGCTGCACCTTTAAGACCAAAAGGCATGCGCAAAAACTCAAACAGGCCGAAAGGCGTGATAACAGCGGTCTTAGGGACATCCTCCACATGCACAGGAACCTGGTGGTATCCCCGTACTAAATCTACTTTAGAAAAAATGGAGGTCCCAGCCAGGTGCACTGAAAAATCCTGGATGTGGGGGATGGGATAACGATCGTTCTCTGTGATGTTATTGAGGCGGCGGAAATCTCCACATGGCCGCCATTTGCCATCTGCCTTGGGCACCATGTGGAGGGGGGAGGCCCACGGACTGTTTGAGCGCTGCACGATGCCTAAACGCTCCATGTTAGCAAACTCTTCCTGTGCTATTGCTAGCTTAGTAGCATCGAGGCGGCGTGCACGTGCGAACACCGGGGGCCCCTTTGTGGGAATATAATGTTCGACCCCATGTTTTGTGTTTGTGGTTGCAAAATCAGGAACAGTCAGCGAGGGAAACTCAGACAATAAACGCTGAAACACATTACCCGAAGCTAAAAAGTTAGCATGCATTAAAGGCCCAGCTCCTCGCGTCTTACAAGGCAGTGACGAAAAAGACACAGCGTCGATCAAACGTCTGTTAGCAATGTCAACAAGGAGCCCGTGAGCACAAAGAAAATCAGCCCCTAAAATAGGGACCGAGCTAGCAGCTACCACAAAGTTCCACCGGAAGTCTCGTTCATGGAAACGCACAGTCACCAACCTTTCGCCAAACGTCTTGACGGGAGAGCCATTCGCCGCGGTCAGCTGTGGCCCGCAGCCTTCAGCCAACCTGTCGGAGCCAGTCGGGGGGACGAGGCTCCTCTGCGACCCCGAGTCCACGAGGAACCGCCTCCCTGACTTCGAGTCCTCGATGAAAAGCAGCCTTTCCTTCTCGCCAACGGCTGCGACTGCTAGCGGCTGTTGGCGGTCTCGTTTCCCTGCGGCTTGAAGCTGCACGGCGGGACGCACCGTCGTGCTTTGGCGCCAAAACGCGCGTGGAAGAAACAAAGCGCGGGACCTGCCCGCCTGCGGCTAGTGACTCCTGCCACCACCGCTGGCTCCTCCGGCGCTGTGTGCGTCGCTCGAAACTCGGGCGCTGCTGGAGATCCAGGGACCACCGCCTGTACCGCGAAGGTCCTCGCGGTTAGAATGATGCGGTCGGCTTCTTCGGCCAGCGAGCGGTAGTCCTTCTCCTGCAGAAACGGGGAATTGGCCAGGGCGGTTCGCACAGGAGCTGGAAGCTGGCGGAGGACGAGGTGGCGGAAGAGGAACTCGCAGTCGTCAGATCCCCGCAAGGACAACATGCTCTCCACGAGCTCGAGGGCTGTGCCGTCTCCCAAACCGGAGAAGGAAAATAGTTTCTCAGCGCGCTCCGCCTCTGAGAGTGTGTAGCGCCGCAGAAGAAGCTTCTTGAGGGCGTCGTACTTTTCTTGTGCAGGAGGGTTTCGTAGTAGGCTCATCACCCGCTGGGTTGTCAGCGGATCCAGCGAAGCAACCACATGGTGGTATTTGGTGTCGTCAACAGAAATCCCGCGAAGAGCAAACTGTGATTCGATGTGCGCGAACCACGACTCAGGCGCGTGCAGCCAGAAGTCCGGGATTTTAACGGCCACCGAAAAAGCGAGCGGGGCCGCCTGTGTAGATTCCACAGCCGTGGACAGCTGAAAAGAGCTGGCTGAAGCGTCAGGTGTCGACATATTCAGTTCACGAGGGTCACCAGTGTAAGAGGGGGTGAAGAGACGACACAGGAGACAGGCTGCAGAACTTCACCTTTTAATCAACTCTTACTAAACTGGCGGGAACCCGCCCAACACTGCTTTATATACCCACATAACATCCGGTCCTCTGGACCTTTCACAATAAAAGCATCCTGTAATACATTCGGTCCACTGGGTGTGAGTAGAGCCCCCTAGTGGTCCACCACAAGATAAGACGGGGCGGAACCGTTCAGTGATTTAAAAACATACATGAGTATTTTAAACTGGATCCGAAGGTGAATAGGTAGCCAGTGCAGGGAGGCCAAAACTGGTGTGATGTGCTCTCTATGGCCTGTACCAGTTAAAAATCAGGCTGCAGCATTTTGGACCAGTTGTAGATGTGCAATGGAGGACTGAGTGATTCCAAAGAATTGCAGTAATCGAGCCTGGATATTATGAACGCATGGATTACTGTCTCACGATTCTTTTGGGACAGTATGGGCTTCAGCTTAGACAGCCGCCTCTGCTGAAAAAAATAATTTAACAATCATGTTTACGTGACTGTTATGTTTCAAGGAACGATCCATTATCACTCCCAGATTGGTGACTCTTTATTTCTCTAACGGAGCTTGAGAAAAAAAGGTCAGTGCAGTGGTTCATGAACGTGCCATTGGGATGGAACAACATGACTTCAGACTTCTTCTCATTAAAACTTAAGAAGTTTAAAGCCATCCAGTCCCCGATGTCAGCAAGGCAGTCAAGACGAGGTTGAATAGAGCCTGTGCCTCAGAGGGAAGTAAATTTGACAGTCATCGGCGTAGAAATGAAAGGGTATGTTGTGATTGTGGAAAATGACACCTAGTGGCAGCAGGTGTAGAAAAAAAGAGAAGGGGACCGAGGACAGACCCCTGCGGTACCACCCAACTAGATAGCAGGCTAGTGATATATCTGCCAATTGGCTAGTGAGATTGCTGCCAGTTTGATAGCAGCATGCAAATAGGCTAGTAGATAACTTTAGCTGGCTAGTGAGCACAGTTACCTAGATTGCTGGTTAGTAAGACAGCCAGTCAGCTAACTACTGTATTTATTACTGGTCATAATATGATTAATGAAAGCTGTAAAGGTAAAGTTGTTTGCTTTTATAGAAATCCAAAGGCTATAGTTCCATCTACCCATCTTTACCTGCTTCTTCCTTTTTGGGTCACTGGTGCCCAGTGGTGGGCACATGAACGCTAGATAGCGCTAAAGCACTAATCCGCTTACAGTGGACCTAAACTTTTTGTCAGCGTTTTTGTGGATTGACTAACTTTTATAATTCATAAGCGGATTTGTGCTATTTTTATTTAAAATAATAATAATAATAATTGTCTATTCCTGTCATCTGCGTATGTTTCCCATACACAGACGAAATTTGTCTCTGCATTTAACCCAACCACCTACCAGGTGGTGCAGTGAGCAGCCATAGAAAGCGCTCGGGGAGCTGGAGAAATAGGTGTGCACTCATAGACACCCCAAGGTGTGTAGTGGCCGGGACGCGAACCCGCGTCCTTCGGGTCCCAAGTCAAACGCCCTAACCACTACACCATCTTGGCTCCANATAATAATAATAATAATAATAATAATTGTCTATTCCTGTCATCTGCGTATGTTTCCCATACACAGACGAAATTCGTCTCTGCATTTAACCCAACCACCTACCAGGTGGTGCAGTGAGCAGCCATAGAAAGCGCTCGGGGAGCTGGAGAAATAGGTGTGCACTCATAGACACCCCAAGGTGTGTAGTGGCCGGGACGCGAACCCGCGTCCTTCGGGTCCCAAGTCAAACGCCCTAACCACTACACCATCTTGGCTCCTAGTACCGCTAATAACTAATTATCTATCAGTAAAAACGAAAAAAAAAACTTATTTACAAGCTCTTATGCTGGCTCCGTAACTGAATTGTTTACTTTTCCCCCCTTGGTGAGGGAGCAGAGGAGGGTCGGAGGGTCGGAGGGGGGGAGGGAGCAGAGGGGTGAACAGACGTGGATCTATTCTACCATGTAGGCAAATGAATGGCCCGCCCCGGCCAGTCACCTACTAACATTGCTGCTGCTTGTTAATGTACATTTTAGGGCTGGGCGATATGGAAAAAATCATATATCACGATATGGACATTTTTATATCACGATAACGATATATATCACGATATATACAACACGATGTGTGTGTGTGTGTGTGTGTGTGTGTACAGCAAAAATTTGGACCAAAGTTTTTTTATTTTATTATTTTACTACAGATAGTTACATTTATAAGAATGTGAACAAAAAGAACAAGGAAATTTGGACCAAAGTAGAAACTAGATCTACCTTAATTCAAGGAGTACGATTATGGAATGACTTAATGCCAAATGACAAATGTTAAGGAAGCCAAATCATTCCTTGTATTTAAGAAACTGGTAAAAAATGAATTGCTAAAAAAATATAAATGAATCTAATTTAATGTGTGATATATGTGAATTGAAAATTGACTGAGTTATTTACTTATTTTGTTATTATAGAAAATATTGTTTGAACTGTTATTAGATGAATAAGGAGCAGATTTAATAAGATTTATTCTTCATCTGCTACCTTTCATTTTATTATTTTTTTTCTATTATGAATACGTTAATTGTTGTATTTCATTTTATAAAATGAATAAACAAACAAACAAACAACTCCTTTTCTACTTTGGTCCAAATTTTTCCTGCAGGTGGCGGTAAAACAACAGCTGCTAATGAAACTCACGAAGAAGAAATCCGCTCTGAAGTTTGAGTAAACAAAGCAAGAAACAGAAAAGAGAAAACGTTGCGTTTGATTGCGGTTCTGTTGTGTCTCTGGTCTGTTTTGTATTGGTTAACTGGACCCGAGTTCGGACTCGGTTGGACTCTGGGTTCGTGTCCTCTGGACCCATTTTGTCTCCGAGTTTCAGCGGAGCGAAATAATGGAAGCTAACAAGGTGAGCTTCCCCCTCTTTTTGGTAAAAGTTATTCTTCTTGGGCTGCCTGTGCAGCTGTTTTCTCCTTGTTGAGATCTATGGTTGAGACACCGGCTTCATGCGCCTGCGTCTCTGTTGCTCTCGAGTTTAACCACGTAAAGCATGTGTCGCAAACCCGCGCGTGCGTCAAACATAAAGCCGCGCCGTCATCTCGCAAAACCACAATATGAAGCTTATTTGCGACAGTTATTTTTTTATTCTTATTTATCACGATAGAGACGATAGAAGGAAAGTAGCACGATAGACACGTTTCTATCGTCCCCACGATATATATCGTCATATCGCACAGCCCTAGTACATTTAACATAAAAATAATTATAGTTACGATGAAAACAATCATTAAAAAACGCAATACAAAAACCGGTCAATTTCTGTATCCCCCCCTACTAAAAATGGACTATTCCATCTTGACATCTTCCAGGTCCGAGGTGAACTCGGATGCTAACGATTATGGCTAGCTGGTGCGCTGGGTCTTTTCATAAATCCGCAGAGAACCCCGCTGTTTCAAGCCAAATTAACCCGGCCGGAGGATTCTATTGTGTGTTCTGTGTCCACCACGCGACGGTGAGTCGTTAGTTTTATGTATTTGGGTTGCTTTTTATGTATAAATGCGGTGGCGAGACGCCCGTGTATTTGAGATTTAAAAGTGGTGTTAGGGATTAAAGATCATTCTCTTTTTTGTTAATTTCGTGGCCGAATAGAATATATGTACGTAAAGTATTAAATAAATCCTTTGATTTTTGTAATTTCATCCTCTTAGGATCATTTTAGTTACTTTTCATTAAATCTGTTGACTGCCTATAGAATTTTGGAATTGGTTTAATTTATTTTTCGGTTGCGCAACAACTCGGGCATCTGGTTAGGATGCCTCCTGGACGCCTCCCTGGTGAGGTGTTCCGGGCATGTCCCACCGGGAGGAGACCCAGAGGAAGACCCAGGACGCGCTGGAGGGACTATGTTTCTCGGCTGGCCTGGGAACGCCTTGGGATTCCCCCGGAGGAGCTGCTCCAAGTGGCTGGGGAGAGGGAAGTCTGGGCCTCCCTACTTAGGCTGCTACCCCCGCGACCCGACCCCGGATAAGCGGAAGAAGATGGATGGATGGATGGATGGATGGATGGATGGTTGCGCAACAAAAATAAATTACTATTTGTTTTTTGAAACAATATTGAATATAAATAGCAGTTTAAATTAGCTTCCCCTAATTTTCATAAGACATTTGTGCTTTTGAAATTGTGGACCTAAAAAAATTAATAAGCGTTTTAGAAGTTGTGGAACTAATTTTTTCATTAGCGTTGCCCACCACTGCTGGTGCCTATATCCAGCTATCACTGTGTGAGAGATGGGGTACACCCTGGACAGGTCTCCAGTCCATCACAGGGACACACAGAGCTATATTTCCACTCATCTCATCTGTGATTTTAGTTGACAGGGGGCGGAGGAGGTGGGGGACCGAGACACGTCTGAGCTGCACAGTGTTTGTTACAACAGTTTTTGAGCATGTGTTCAGCGTGAGCATTCAGCGTGAGGGAAGAGGCAGCTTTTGACCTAGCGTGCCTGTATTGTGCACTGCTGGCTTCAGTCAGTGCAGACGGGGGTGCACGCAATTCGGTAGGCGGGGTGCTCGGTTCTGTTGACAGGATGGGGCACCCTGCTTTTATAATGGTAGGGGAAACACTGCGAAGACAAATGAGACAAACAACCATTCACTCTCTCTCTCTCACCTAAGGACAATTTAGAGTTACCAATTAGCCTAACATGCATGTTTTTGGTCTGTGCGAGGAAACCGGAGTACCCGGAGAAAACCCATGCAGCACAGAGAGAACATGCAAACTCCACCCAGAAAGGTCCTGGCTGGGATTCGAACCGTTGACCTTCTCGCTGAGAGGCAACAGAGTCAGAGTCAGAGAGTCTTTATTGTCATTTGCACCGCATGTGGTACATGTGATGAAAACGAGATTATGTACACGGGGTCCCAGTTACATCCAACAACAAATGCAAGAGAAAAACAGTAATAACATCTAGAATTAACTAAGAAAAACATCAACTAGTAATACACTAAGCCTAATATAGTGGGAATAAACAGCAGCACGAACATGAGTTTGTATGAGCAGATGGTCACAGATGAACACAGCAACAAGAAAACAGATCAGCATCAGCACAATGTGATATTTTGCAGTGTTTATTTTTTATTTTATTTTAATTTATTCATGAGTCTAACAGCCTCAGGGTAGAAGCTGTTCCTCAGTCAGCTATACCAACTGAGCCACCGTGCCAACAAGGCTACAGTTACAGGGTATTTTCTTAATTTAATTACACCACACATTCTTTTTCAGTTTAGTTGTTTTATTTTTATCTTAGCTTTATTGGTGCTTCTGTTAAACTACAGATTGCACTTTTATTCCGTAGTTTCTGATGTGTGACTACTTCAGCTTGTCACACGTCATCGCCCTTCTTTCCTCCTAAATAGTCTTCCAGGAATTTCCACGCAAGTCATGATCGTCCTGCCTGGTCAGGGCTGGGTCTGGTTTTGGGTTCCAGGTGTGGGGCTGGATGGACCCAGCTGTGAGGCCACCAGCCAAAGCATGAATCATAACAGTGTCCTTTTGTCAATCTGTCAGTCACGGATGACAGAGGCCTCGGCAGGACACTGAGCGTGGAGGGCGACAGGGTGTTTGGTTACAAGTTTGAAATGTGAGAAGTCATAATGTGTGTGTGTGTGTTTTAGTCGCTCGGTCTTGGCTATGGCCCAGAAGGAAAACTGGGATGTTGTGTGCGTGACTCTGTGAAGAAGACGTGTGGCACCAGTGCACAAAGAGGTGCAAGCGTGCAGACTGGCAGTGCATTATTGTTATGAAGTGTTGAGGTGTAACCAGGCAGTCTCAGCATGAACAGTTCTTTCTCTCGCTGGACTTTTTGTTCCATTCATCTTTCAGCACAGCAGAGAAAATGTGTTTCCACCATGAAAAATATAGATTTGACCGTTAAATCTTCTTGAATGCAATTTTAGCAGCATTATCTCCTGTGGATAATATTGCAAGTAAATATGAGTAAATTCCTTTTTTTAATAAGTTTGACAGTTATTCAGGGTGGTAAAAGGCTGATTCACTAAATAAACAATGTGTACTCTGAAAAAAGCAGCATGTATCAAAGTGTATTACTTGACAAAACCCGAACAGCACCATGTAAATTTATTCCATTAGCATGTTTTTACTGCATTGTTTAACTAAAACTGACTCATTCCAGACTTATTTCCTCTTCTAAATTTATCACAGTCTGTCTTTGCCATTAATTGTGTCCAGTCATTTATTTGTAAATGATGTCTGTGAGACAAACCATGAACACTTGCCTGGGAACCACCATTTACTGCCCACTTGGGCATTGGTGCAGGATTGTATGAATAAAACTCTCTGCAGAGACCCAAAGATTGCACCTTTTTAATATTTCCACTCTCATTCTCAAGTGCCCAACTCTTAAACTCTAGAGAACCAAACATTAAAGAATTTCGTCTTTAGAAATCAAATCAAACAGAAATAGTAAGGTCATATTTGCCAGTTTTCCATTGTCCAATCTCAGCATGACTTGCTTCCCCTTATTATACTGGGGCCGAGATGGTGTAGAGGCAGGGCAGCCGGCTCAGGACCAGAAAGTCTCGGGTTCAATCCCTGGTCACGGCATACCTCGTTGTGTCCCTGGGCAAGACACTTAACCCCGAGTTGCTTCCGGTAGGACTGGCAGCGCCTTGCATGGCAGTCTACCGCTGCCGGTGTATGAATGTGTGGATGGTTGGTACTGTGAATGCTTTGGTGTCCCTCAAAGGGGGCTGGAAAGCGCTATATAAGTAAGCTCCATTTAACATTTATTCGACTCAACTCGGTTCTACACGATCTTAGTAATTTTCCATATTAAATGGGCTGTAATGATACAGCACCTTTCTATCTTGTCAAGATACTCAAAGCTCTTTACAAAAATCTGTGCCCTCATTTACCCCTTCATACATCACTCTACTAGCTCTATACAAATACAGGTAATCCTCGACTTACGACGGAGATCCGTTTCTACGCGGCGTCGTAAACCGAATTTTGACGTAAGTCGGAACATACGTACATAATTTCGTCTTGTATGGAAACATACACAGATGACAAATGTGACATTATTATTATATTATTATACTTCACCTTATACGTACAGTACAGTATTTTACAAAGCACTTAGCCTACCCTAACACAGTACCCTACATAATTATCAAAAAACACATACATTTGGGAGCCATAATGAAGGGAAAATGAGTTAATTTCCTACTGGGATGCTGGTGAAGCCGTTTCCTCCGTCCCTCCTCCGTATTCTCTATTTGTTTACGACGTAAAACCACCGTCCAGCTTGGTCCATCCTCCGTATTCGTTTACGACGTAAAACCGCGTACAGTTTTGTTATGTTTTTAAATGTCCAGAGGACCAGACTTAGCTTTTTTAGAGAGCACAGGGCAGAATTCCTCCGCAGCTACGTTTACTACACCGTAAAAAAAAAACTGTCGTTTTTACAGGAAAACGCTGGCAGCTGTGGTTACCAGAGTTTTCCTGTAAAAATTACGGGCACAACGTAATTAAATATACAGAGAAAATATGTAAATTAACTTACAGTGATTGACACTGTAAATTTACATTATTATTCTGTTAAGTCAACACAAATTAAATGTTAATTTTACATAGTTTTGTTCTACATAAGAAGACCCTTTCCTGTATTTCTGTTAATTTACATTATTAGTCTGTTAAGTCAACACAAATTAAATGTTAATTTTACATAGTTTTGTTCTACATAAGAAGACCCTTTCCTGTATTTCTGTTAATTTACATTATTAGTCTGTTAAGTCAACACAAATTAAATGTTAATTTTACATAGTTTTGTTCTACATAAGAAGACCCTTTCCTGTATTTCTGTTAATTTACATTATTAGTCTGTTAAGTCAACACAAATTAAATGTTAATTTTACATAGTTTTGTTCTACATAAGAAGACCCTTTCCTGTATTTCTGTTAATTTACATTATTAGTCTGTTAAGTCAACACAAATTAAATGTTAATTTTACATAGTTTTGTTCTACATAAGAAGGCCCTTTCCTGTATTTCTGTTAATTTACATTATTAGTCTGTTAAGTCAACACAAATTAAATGTTAATTTTACATAGTTTTGTTCTACATAAGAAGACCCTTTCCTGTATTTTTTACCTCTAATAAATGTTTTTACTACATCAAAAACTGGCTAAATTTACTGGGAAATATCAACCAAAAAACTAATTTAAACTGGTAAAACCACAGTAAAATTTTGTATGTAAAATAATGGATATTTTGTGTTTTTTGTTCATCGCTAATAATAATCAAATTATATGGTGAGTTACTTTTTAAACCCGCTAATTGACTACCAGTACTACTACTGTCATTAAAAAACATGCAAAATGTATCATGGAATGAGAGGTACATATCACTTTAGAAAAATTTATTGACACAATTTTTAAACAATTCAGCGACTCCGATTTAATCCACAATCAAAAACTCAACTCTTTTCAATGAACAGTCCACAGAGCCGAAACTTCAAATATGTTTTCCTGCCAACAGTCCAAAAAACAAAAACTTGCAGTGTTTCAATGAACAGTCCACAGAGCCGAAACTTCAAATATGTTTTCCTGCCAACAGTCCAAAAAACAAAAACTTGCAGTGTTTCAATGAACAGTCCACAGAGCCGAAACTTCAAATATGTTTTCCTGCCAACAGTCCAAAAAACAAAAACTTGCAGTGCTTCAATGAACAGTCCACAGAGCAGAAACTTCAAATATGTTTTCCTGCCAACAGTCCAAAAAACGAAAACTTGCAGTGCTTCAATGAACAGTCCACAGAGCAGAAACTTCAAATAGTTTTTCCTGCCAACAGTCCAAAAAACAAAAACTTGCAGTGTTTCAATGAACAGTCCACAGAGCAGAAACTTCAAATATTTTTTCCTGCCAACAGTCCAAAAAACAAAAACTTGCAGTGCTTCAATGAACAGTCCACAGAGCAGAAACTTCAAATATTTTTTTCCTGCCAACAGTCCAAAAAACAAAAACTTGCATACCTCTTCATTGAACAAGTTGAGTCCACAGAGAGAGTCCTTATTTAGGTGTCACACCACTCGTGATCGGTGATTTCCTGTATCAGGGTGAGGACTCGGGGGTTCACGTTGAGACGACGCTTGGAGTTTTTGTTCTCCACTTTGGTTCCCTTTTCTGGATTTATTCGAAAAAAACACCTGTTAAAAGAAAAGACGACCATCATAATTATTTTGAAGTTTCAGTAAAGTAAAATACATATTTTAAAAAGCAAAGTTTGGTCCTCTGGACATTCAAAAAAACAAAACAAAAAAGTAGAAACGTTTCATCTTTCGTCCGAAAGACTTCTTCAGTCTGAGGTGATGTGTTCAGCTCAGTCTTATAAATAGCACCTGCTCACAGTGGATCAACCAGTTGGCTGATGACAGCCTGAAACCAGCAGCTCACATGATCAAGGAGGACCATCAGCCTAACGATGGATTGTTAGCACCCTAATGGTTGTTTGCTATTCACAGAGGGCTGAGTGATACCAGCAATCACAGCATTGTAGGAGGGGGACAGTTGAACCCGGAGGCTTTATAAATACGTAAAGTATCATTATTATCATTTCTTTTATATAATTTCGTGCTTTTTTGAACAACTTCCTGCGGGAACCAGGAACCGGAAATACCGCCTCCGCCGCGGAGGCGGTATTTCCGGTACTGCCGAGACTGGAACTAATGAATGAACTGGTATTTCGGTACTGCCGAAACTGGAACTAATGAATGTAAAATGGCGGAGCCGCCATTTTACATTCATTAGTTCCAGTCTCGGCACTCGGCTTTTGGAGGACTGTTTCTCCCATAAGAGGATGCCTCATACGGATAAATTAACTGGAAACACTCCAAGAACTCTGTGAATGTCTCAGGACTGGAGCAGCAGCCGCGATCGCGCCGCCGAGCGCTCCCACAGCGCCGCGCGAGACCAGCAGCTCATGGTATGAGCCAAGGCTAACATGCTAAACCGGACACCACCAGAGCTGTTGCTTCGACAGCCGGCTTTGTGCGATCAGAGGTCCCTGGAGCTCGCCTCGATGTCGGACTGGAAGCTGAAGACATCGGGGGACAACGAGCTAACTTGGAATAACAAAGCCGACAGCATTTTTGGAGATGCAGATAAACCGGACTGCCCGGAGCTGCGGATTCGGGGGGGCTAAATGCTAACAGATACATCTGAAGGCGGCGCAAGCAGACGGCTTTCGGTAAGTTATTAAAACTTTTTCTGTATGAAGTTAGGATACTAACAGTCCTTTCTGTCTGGACTAGACAGTTGCACTGCACTTTGACTGCACATAGAGCGCGCGGAGGGGGGGGCGAGAGACGACGTGTCTGTCGTGTGAAAACAAAAGGCAGAGAAAAGCACTGTTGTACAGAAAAAACTGTACAGGTATGTGTTTATAGATGAATGTGTGGTGTAATGTGCTAGCTAACTGCTTGTAAATAAAGTGTTGTGCATGTTTAAGGATCAGTATGTACGCTTGTTCAGTCTCATGTTGATAAACGGGTGTGCGCCGCAGCGCTAGCGTCTTTTTTCTATTTGCGAGCAAAGTTCCGGTTTTACGAGATAGCCACTGCGTGCCGTTCCGATGTCCGAATTTTCGGTTTACGAGCAACTCATAAGTACGGAACTCGCTCGTAAGTCGGGGACCACCTGTAATTGTAAAGTGATAAGATTACTGTCATTTTCTTCCTAAACTTTGGTAGTAAATGTAGTTTTATAACAATTACTGGATACAGTACATCAATTTGCTTCTTGCCTCAATAAAAGCACTGACCTATTTGTTATTTAAATCTAATCCAAGAGAAAAAGTTTAATTGTTCCCACACACAGCATATCTCTAATGGCAAACAAAAAACTGTAAACTTGAAAACAGAACAGTTTAGTTAAAATAATTCAACACTGAACACATGCATAATTCAAAAAGAGGGAGAAAAATAATAAATACTGTATTTTTCATCCTGTAAGTTGCAGTTTTCTTGCATATTTTACATGCCTTGCAACTTATAGGACGAAGTGACATATTTATAGATGTTTTTCCCCCATATTTATAAACCATTTGACTGAAATATGACCGTTTCCATTCATTCTGACTGAAAAAAAAAAAACACTGATGGCCCCATAGTAGTAATAATAATAGCTTCCAGTGTGTAACTTTTATTACTTTTGGTATTTTAATATGTAGCATTTTTTATTTCCATTGCCTTTTTATTTCCACTTGTTCAAAAAAGCTTCCAGTGTGTAACTTTTATTACTTTTGGTATTTTAATATGTAGCATTTTTTATTTCCATTGCCTTTTTATTTCCACTTGTTCAAATAAGCTTCCAGTGTGTAACTTTTATTACTTTTGGTATTTTAATATGTAGCATTTTTTATTTCCATTGCCTTTTTATTTCCACTTGTTCAAATAAGCTTCCAGTGTGTAACTTTTATTACTTTTGGTATTTTAATATGTAGCATTTTTTATTTCCATTGCCTTTTTATTTCCACTTGTTCAAATAAGCTTCCAGTGTGTAACTTTTATTACTTTTGGTATTTTAATATGTAGCATTTTTTATTTCCATTGCCTTTTTATTTCCACTTGTTCAAATAAGCTTCCAGTGTGTAACTTTTATTACTTTTGGTATTTTAATATGTAGCATTTTTTATTTCCATTGCCTTTTTATTTCCACTTGTTCAAAAAAGCTTCCAGTGTGTAACTTTTATTACTTTTGGTATTTTAATATGTAGCATTTTTTATTTCCATTGCCTTTTTATTTCCACTTGTTCAAATAAGCTTCCAGTGTGTAACTTTTATTACTTTTGGTATTTTAATATGTAGCATTTTTTATTTCCATTGCCTTTTTATTTCCACTTGTTCAAAAAAGCTTTCAGTGTGTAACTTTTATTACTTGTGTTATTTTAGTATGTAGCATTTTTTATTTCCATTGCCTTCTTTTATTGCTGTTGTTTCTTATTCTATTTTCATTGATTTATTGTTCCAGTTGTTGACGTAATGAAACTATCCGTCCCAGAATTCGTTTTTTGGTTCACTTTGGAACAGGAAGGAAAGATACACACACATGACAGACGCTCACTTAAAGTTCCAAACCAGTTTAATTAATCATAAGTTAAAAGTCACAGAATACATTTGTTCTATTTTCTAAAAGCCATTACATTTGTTTTAAAAGACGTGGACAGTGAGAGAGAGAGATAGAGAGACAAAAGAAGGGAGGAGGGGGAGAGAGAGACAGGGAGAGAGGAGGGGGAGAGGAGATACAACCTGATCCGTGGGCTACTTCTCTGTTCTCCCCTGGAGGAGGATACCCAAGTTTATATACTCCTGCAGGATATTTCCTGCCTTCCACCGAGACCCTCTTTGTCTCTCTCTGGTGGGGCATTTTCCCTCCCCCTTAACTAATAGAGGAAATACCATTTGTTTTTTCAGCTGGCTGAACTCTTCTTTGGTAAAAGAGTGAAGGATAATATTCATTCATTCAACCTTTATTTATACAGGCTGACTTTACACAGTTCTACTTTTAATCTGATTGAAAACTACTTCACAATTATTATATAGTTAATGCACAAGTGCTTTATGATCAAGGTATTAATTGTTTTACTACGTTTTATGCAACCATGTTCTCTGCGCCTTCAAGTGAACACAGTTTTCAGAGCTGGACTCCTTTCTTCACATGAAGCTGATGGGGGAAGTGTGGCTTACACCCAGAACAAAGAGACCAGTGTCTCCTTGCCAGTCATAAAATATGTGAAGTCATAAAACTGACAAAAGGCACTGCCATAAACCTCTCAGAGACAAGAAAAGATCCACTTTCAAGCATTCCTTAAGTCCCAAAGCCTCACATGAGCACATGCTCACTATTCTGTCTCCTCTCAGGAAACCCTTACCATTCTATGAGAGAAATTTGATCATTTTGAACGCCGTGTGAAGACTCCTTCATAATAAAAGAAAACACAAAGATACATATATTTCTATTTCACAACAATCCCCCTTTGGACCTCATTCTGCTGAGGTCCATCACAAAAGAAATAAAATCACACAACACACAACGTAGTTTAATGCATATATACACAATATTCAATCAGTTTTTTCAAAATCCTCCAAGTTATGCCCTCTTGTCTGGCCACCACATTTTGACTCAATTTGTTAATATGCAAATTGTAGAATATAAGGAAATATATGCAAACTATGAACAATAATAATAGTAAGTGCTTAGGATATTGCAGAATTATGAACCTTAAGTTCCCAAGTTCCTCCTCCGCATCAGGCAGTTGTCTCCTCAGGGGCATTCCCTTGGCGTTGCTCAGGGCAGACCCCCGGCATTGCACGCAACTTTATTCAACTACTTTGGGTCTATCAAGGCATGAGAGTTCGAATGCGAGCTCCTCTTGTTGTCCAGCCCAATCCTTTAGCTCCTTCCTGGTTCACGGGCTGGAGCACACTGAACCGTGTGGATCCCCTGGCATTGACACGCACTGCCTGTGGTGTGCGTTCAGCGACCCCCCACGGGTCCTTCCTGACCAGGGCTGTTCTGGTCTTGCCTCCCCGGGACTCCGTTGAGAAAACTCCCTCAGCTGGAGCATTTCCAGGAACCACCTATCACAAACAGAATGTGCCACAGCAAACAACACCCAATCAATTATAAATCTGTAGTACAAAGAATGAATCATGCATGTTAGTTGGTTTGGAAGAGGCTTAATCTTCATTAGGGTTAATTATGAGTAGTTTTAAGGCGGTTCATACTTACAAAAAATACTGTACCTTTTCGCTCAGCTTATAGCAGAAATTACACACATAACAATAACATCACAAGCGGCGGCAGAGCATAATTAAAAAATAACATAGCAAGCGGCGGCAGAGCATAATTCACAAAACATTGTACACCTTTTTCCTGAGTCAATAAGTCACATGTCGTCTAGTCAAGTCAATTGCTATAATTTTACAGAACCATCATATTTCTAAACATCCTCTGATCAGGTCCACTTCAGGTTTGAATGGTTCGAGCCTGCAGGCAGGAATCATTTCCAAGGGGCGTCCCCATCCTGCTTCACACACATTTCACAGAGGGGGAAAAAAAAACAGTGTTGTTAATTGCTCATTTGAAATATGCTTGCATCAATACTCCTTCCCCCATGCCATGATTAAAGAAAATAAAACGTTCAAGAACGATGCCGCCTCAATATCAACGCAAGTGAACTTTGTTTATAACGCCAATTTATCAGTTATCCTTATTATTCTTTGTATACTAAAATGTATTTACCATCTTTTAGTTAATTAGTTATTTCTAGGAACATTTTCGGCCTAGTTGTTTCTAGGAAACATTTACAATCTAGTTATTTCTAGGGACCAATTTCAACCTTTCTATTTTTAGAAACATCTGTCAACCTCTTAACCCCCTTTTGAAACAAAACTCTACCTTGTTTCAATTATGCCAAAGTTATTTGGTTAATAAATTGGAAATTGTGTCTAAATTTACCATCCTTTAACCTTAGCACTAGTGCCAGATGTTTCCTAAACCTCAGCCTATTGCCACCTCTAATTTGGTTTTCACAACCATATAGCTAACTATAATCTACGATATCATCTCATTTTCTTTAAAATTATAATCATTTACCAAAATGTACCCCTTGTGACACATCAGAATCCCAACATGCACTCCGCCAAGGACAACTGCAAAAACAAAAATATAAAAGTTAACTCGTTTTGGGGCCAGGAGCTGGGATCATTTCCCTTGCTCCCCTTCAGCTTCACCACAGAGTTACAGAAACCAGAAGAAGCAAGTCGTCAGGTCCACCTGAGTATAGTATAACTAAAAATCATGAAGCCTGCGCTGGCAGGCCCAAATGTGCCTATGTGTTTCATTAAAAATTTATCATAGCAACTGTAGTTTTGATCCCGGCTGCTAAGATCAACGACAGATCCTCACAGATCAATACGTATGGGGTGCGGCCTTTGCTGGTGTGAGTGACTTCAGGACCATTTGTTCTCTTGTCTGTTTGGAGAACGTGTTCAGCTTTCTCTTGTTCCAGCCCCCAGTGAGACGTTCACTGGGTTCTGATTCTCGTCCGGACCCCCAAATCCGGACCGTATATCCTGGCCATTTGTGTCTGATGACCATGTTTTGACAGTTCTTTGAGAAAGTCTTTGCCTCTGCTCGGCTGAAAGTTTCTGTGGACAGTCTTTTGTTCTTTCGGTGCCTTTGTTGTTTTCAGTCGTTCCTTGCTTATGCCCCTCAAAGTTCTTGAGCAAGGTTGCATATGAGTTTGTTCTTCCCAGTGAAGTCACAGTGAGTCAGTTTCTGGACACACCTTCATATTAAATCTGATCCGATCTGATCAATAACCACAGTAGCCGAGATTCAAAAGTCAGATGCTGCATGTGTTTTGACAGAGGCCTATCTTAATGCATATTCACCATTATGTGTTCTGTAAAGGATGAGGTGGGATTCATAGACTCACTCTTGTCGTTCCATCAACACTGTTCAATGAGGCTATTTAAAAAATTGAAAAACTAAAAAATTTAAAACAAAATCATTAACAGACCAGGATCAAATTAATTTTCTGTTAACAATCTTTATTATGGAACCTTCGACGGAGGCATCTTTTAATCTGATCTGCACAACAGATCCAAAACATTAGTTTACCTAAAAGTGAAATAATCAATTTAACCCTGAAATCAAAAAATACTGTAGCCTACTTTTATTTCAGAAAATATAATTTACGGTCTTCTAAGACCCCCTTGCTAGTATACAGTCTATGATAATTAGCAAATTCCTTGAGCCTCCTAAGACCTGCCTTCTTGTTGGATTTATTTATGTATCGTGTATATTTTCATGCCCTCCTAAATTGTCAATTTGAAATTATTAAGCTCAGTGGCTCATTTATTCAAAGTAAAAATATGGGCTCTTTCATTTTGGCCTGTTGTTCCAGGTATATAACTATTAATCCAGGGGTGTCAAACTCATTTTGATCTGGGGGCCGCATACAGCTTAATCTGATCTCAAGGGGGTCAGACCAGAATACTCATTCCAAAAGTCCACTTTTGTCTTTATATTAGTGCAAAGAATAAAGAAATTATAAAAATATTAACATTAAATTAATTGTCCTTTTACA
>JBBPBX010058466.1:8811-22095 GCA_038048925.1 Garcialebias charrua
TCTGACTCTGACTCTGATGTATTGTGATTTTTCTTAAAATAAATATTTCTCTTAAGATTATTTTCAACTACATCTCATCACTCGTCATTTTTTATTGTGATAGGATTACATTTTCATAAACTGATGCTAATTAGAACCACCTTCTTCCACCTGTGTAATCGCTAAAATTAGAAACATCTTATCTAAAAATGATGCAGAAAACTAGTTCATGCATTTGTCACATCTAGACTGGACTATTGCAATGGTTTGTTATCTGGATGTTCAAATACTTATTTAAAAAGTCTTCAGTTGATCCAAAATGATGCTGCCAGAGTCTTAACTGGAGTTAGTGGGAGAGATCATATGTCTCCAGTTTTAACTTCTCTCCATTGGCTCCCTGTCAAGTCCAGAATTTAATTCAAAATCTTACTTCTAACCCACAAAGTTCTCAACAACCTAGCTCCGGCATATATTCGAGCTCTTATTGTTCTATATTTTCCCAACAGAGCACTTCACTCTCAGACTGCAGGTTTACTTGTGGTTCCTAGAGTTTCCAAAAGCAGAACAGGAGGAAGATCTTCCAGTTCTCAGGCTCCTCTCTTGTGGAACCAACTTCCAGTTTCTGTCTGTGAGGCTGACACACTGTCCAGTTTTAGGACTGGGATTAAGACTTTCTGTTTTGATAAATCCCATGGTTAGGGTTGGCTTGTTTGCTGCTATAGACTTAGACTACTGGAGGACAAATTTACGTCATTTCCTTAAATGAATTGTTACAATTCAAGTTTTCATTGATACTACTTGTATCTTATGTGATTTTAGACCTGCCATTGTGTATCTGTTCCTTTTAAACCCAGCCGGTCGAAGCAGATGACCACTTGTCCTGAGCCTGTTTCTGCTAAAAGTGTATTTCTCATGAGGTAGTTTTTCCTTTCAACTGTTACCTTCATGTTTGTTCAAGATGAGTTCCTGGAGGATCACGCTATCTTTGAGTTATTCCAATCTGGCTTAAACCTCTCCACAGCACTGAAACTGCCCTACTGAAGGTTTTTAATGACATCTTATCCACAGACACTGGTGACTCTGTGCTGCTTGTCCTATTGGACCTTACATCTGCTTTCGACACCATTGACCATGAGATCCTCATTGCTAGGTTGGAGCAGTGGGTGGGCATCACAGGTTCAGCCCTCAATTGGTTCAGATCCTACCTCGCTGACAGATCATTTTGTGTTTCCATCAACAATTTTAGTTCTGCAGTGGCAGCACTTAAATGGGGGGTTCCACAGGGGTCCATGCTGGGTCCTCTCCTATTCTCCTTATACCTACTACCACTTGGTGCTATTTTCCGGAAACACAACATACCTTTCCACTTCTACGCCAATGACTGTCAAATTTACTTCCCCCTAAGACACAATGGTACATGCTCTATTCAACCTCTGCTCGACTGCCTGGCTGACCTCAGGGACTGGATGGCTATAAATTTCTTAAGTTTCAATGAAAACAAATCTGAAGCCATGTTGTTCCCTCCCAATGACACAATCACGAACCACTGCATCAACCTTTCTGCTCTAGCCCGGTCTGAAAAACAAAAAGTCACAAATCTGGGAGTGATAATGGACCCTTCCATGAAACTCAACAGTCATGTAAACATGATTGTTAAATCCTGTTTTTTCCAGCACAGGTGACTGTCTAAGCTGAAGCCCATATTATCCAAAAATAACCTGGAGACAGTAATTCCCACATTTATTACATCTAGGCTTGATTACTACAATTCACTTCTGTTTGGGATCAGTCACACCACCATTGCACGACTACAACTGGTCCAGAACGCAACAGCCCGATTTTTTGTGCTAGCCTCCTCCGGCTCGTGGATGTTGACTTACTCCGCTTCGCAGTTGTTTGAACTTAACAACTGCTCCATTCCTCCTTCTATTTACACCATCAAACAACTGGGACTTCTGCGTAGACCTCGTTACATCCATAGAAGCTCTCGAAGGAAAACAGTTTATTCTCAAGCGAACTCGGATTCGATTAGTGCTGTCTGGACTGAGAGACGTGTCGCACCTCGATGGCGTCATCAGAACGCTGCGTCTGTAGGCCTTTGTAGTCCTCTGCGCACGAAGTGGCGAGGAAAACGTGGAGTGGACTTCAGTCTGCTTAAACCGGTTCAAAAAGCTCCTATTCCAACTGGTATTAAATTAGAACTTTTCAATGTGCAGTCACTTTCCAACAAGTCATGTTTAATTCATGATCACATTCTGGAGAAGGACTTGGACCTCATGTGTCTTACAGAGACGTGGCACCAACCAGAGGTGTTCAGTTCTCTGAATGAGGCGTGTCCCTCTGGATACAGTTATCTGCAGAGAGCCCGCAGCACTGGCCGCGGTGGTGGTCTGGCTGTAATTTATCGCAGTAATTTAAAATTGTCTCATCTGTCTTCTCAGGACTTTTCCTCTTTTGAATGTCTGGCTTTCAGCTTCAAAGCCCCACTCCTGATGAATGTTATATTAATTTATAGACCTCCCAAACCGCATGTTTCATTTAACTCAGAGATGCATGACCTCCTCACTTTTTTCTGCACCTCCCCTGTGAAGACTATTTTTCTTGGCGACTTAAATATCCACGTGGACAATTCTTCTTCACCTCTGGCAACAGATTTTAAGTCTCTTCTGGACTCTCTTAATCTCACTCAACATGTTGACGCCCCTACGCACAGCAGGGGGCATACTCTGGATTTGGTGATTACAGACACTGTACTCATCAATAACTTATCTGTATATGACCTGGGTGTCTCAGACCACAGGGTCATCTCCCTGGAAGTGCCTTCATCTTCGCCTGCTTCAAATCCAAAACGACCCATCCAGTTCCGTGACCTTAAAAACATCTCCCTTGATGTTTTGTCTGCTGATCTTCACACACTGACCGCTGTCAATCATCCTTCTGCAGATGACTCTGTGGATTACTACAACCAATCTCTTCGGGAGCTCCTGGACCTACACGCCCCCTTAAAGACAAGACTGGTGTCTTTCTCGCGCTCAGCTCCTTGGTACACTGATGAGCTGCGCAAGATGAAGGCAACTGGCCGTGCTATTGAGAGACGTGTAAAATCATCTGGTCTGTCTGTGCATAAGCAGGCATATAAAGAACATCAGAAAGCATACGCCTATTCTCTTAAAGAAGCACGCTCCAAATATTATTCTAACATCATCAACACCTGCCCTGGAAACTCTAAACAGCTCTTCTCCACAATCACTCGTCTGCTTAATCCCATTAAGCAAACTCTTGAGGACTCTGCTCAAAAATGTGACCTGTTTCTTTCATCTTTTAAAACCAAAGTTGACACTATCAGATCTCAGCTCCACAACCTCCCCGTTCTCAGTGTGCCACCCACCCGTCTGCATTCTGGGACCCTAAACAGCTTTGACGAAGTTGTTCAGAGTGAGGTGGAGGCCATCATCAAGAAAATGAAGCCTTCATCCTGCGCCCTGGATCCTTTCCCCTCTTCTCTCATAAAAACCAATCATTCTGCAATAGGCCCACTTATCACTCAAATAATAAATCAGTCTCTACAATCTGGTCATGTTCCACTGCCTCTAAAAACCGCCATCATTAGGCCTCTTCTGAAAAAATCTAATTTGGATCCCGACATTTTTTCAAATTACCGCCCAATTTCACACCTCCCTTTTCTGTCTAAAGTGCTGGAAAAAGCTGTTGCTGCTCAGCTGCAGGATCACTTACAACAACACTCCCTGTATGAGAAGTTCCAGTCTGGATTCAGAGCAGCTCACAGTACAGAGACTGCATTGCTGAGGGTTACCAATGATGTCCTCTTGGCTGCTGACACTGGCTCTCCCTCCATCCTTGTCCTCCTTGACCTCACTGCAGCCTTCGACACTGTGGACCATAGTATCCTCCTCCACCGTCTTCATGTGGAGGTCGGTCTCTGCGACACAGTCCTGGACTGGTTCAAATCTTTCCTCTCCAATAGGCTGGAATGTGTTAGTCTTGGCAACGCCACGTCCCAGACAGTTTGTGTCTCCTGTGGTGTCCCTCAGGGGTCGGTTCTGGGGCCCCTGCTGTTTTCCCTTTACATGCTGCCTTTAGGTCAAATTATTAATCAGTTCAACATTTCTTTTCACTGTTATGCCGACGATACACAGCTTTACATCAGGACTGGAGCATCCTCATCTTCCACCTTGTCATCTCCATCTTCACTCACTGCCCTCTCTGCCTGCCTGGAGGCAATTAGGGCATGGATGAATCAGAACTTTCTTCAATTAAACTGCTCCAAGACTGAGGCCATACTGATTGGCACCCCTCACCAGGTACAAACATCTCCTATAACAAGACTTTCCTTTTCTGGACAAGACATCCCCCTCTCCACCTCTGTTACTAATCTTGGAATAAAAATGGACTCCAATCTTACATTTGAAAATCACATTAAGCATCTGTTTAAAACTTGCTTCTTCCATCTTCGAAACATCTCCAGACTTCGCCCATCCCTAACTTTTTCCGATGCTGAGAAGCTCGTCCATGCTTTTGTCTCCTCCAGGCTCGACTACTGCAACTCCCTGTTTATTGGAATCCCTGGCAAAAACCTTCAGAAACTTCAATATATTCAAAACAGTGCAGCAAGGATCTTGTTGAGAGTTCGTAAATTTGAACATATTACGCCCATTCTCCATAACCTTCATTGGCTTCCTGTCGCCTACAGAATTCAGTACAAAACTGCTCTCATTACACATCAATGCTTACACGGAACTTCACCAGATTATCTGAAGGATATTCTCATTCCATACTCATCCACCCGTTCGCTGCGGTCACAGAACAGCAATCTCCTTCACATTCCGAGAACCAAATTAAGGACCATGGGAGACCGGGCTTTCAGTGTGGCTGCCCCCCGCCTGTGGAACTCTCTTCCTGAATGTCTAAGAGCCCCACAGTCTGTGGTTGACTTTAAGAGCGACTTGAAGACCTTTCTTTTCGACCAAGCATACTCTACCTCCTCATGATTCTACTTTTGATCTTAGCTGATATTGTTATTGATTTTAATTGTTTTATTATTTGTTTTATTGTAATTTAATTCTGTTGCTCCTTGTAGCACTTTGAGATTTTCATTAATGAAAAGTGCGTTATAAATTGAATTCATTATTATTATTATTATTATAACCAGTACAGGCAAAAGAGAACACATTACATCAGTATGCTGGTGAAGATTCTCAGTCTTGACCTCCCTGCACTGGCTACTGGTTCATCTTCAAAACCAGTTCAAATACTCCTATATGTCTATAAATCACTGAACAGTCTCGCCCCAGCCTATCTCACTGATTTGCTACAGCTGTATGTCCCACCACGTGCTTTGAGGTCAGCGGACCAGGTACTTTTAACAGTTCCAGGAACTCGTCTTAAACGCAGAGGTGACAGGACTTTCTCTGTAGCAGGCCCAAGACTTTGGAACGAGTTACCTCTGCTCGTCAGACAGGCCCCCTCCCTCTCGGTTTTCAAATCCCATTTAAAGACTCACTACTATTCTGTTGCTTTCAACACCAGCTGATCTGTGTTTGGTCGTTTTATTTATTATCTGCAATGTTTTTATGTCTATTTTTTGTACTTCATTGTGTGAGTTGCCTGCTGTTTGTTTGTTTGTACAGCACTTTGGTTGGCCTTGTCGCTGTTTTAAGTGCTCTATAAATAAAATGGTATGAGAGTTCTGTGATGGAGTTAAATTCAAAGCAGTCTGCTCCTCAGATAAATAGGGTTAACTTGTTATTTATGAATGTTTCTGTTCATGCCCTGAGATGACTTCTGTTGTGATTTGGTGCTATTTAAATAAACTGAACTGATTTGAAATAAAGCATGCAGATCTTTGATGAGCCATAAAACAACAGCGGTGTCCTACAGTGTCAGGTGTGGGGACTGCAGCCTGGACCACATCATCTTACAGCGGGTCAGCGGACAGAAGGTTAGAGACGGACAGGACTAACATCTGGCTGAATGTTAGGGAAGTACTGGACCAACATCTGGTAGAACATTAAGGATGAACTGGATTAACACCTGACAGAAAGCCAGAAATGAACTGGACCAATACTTGACAGAAGGTTAGAGACAGACTGGACCAACATCTGGCAGAACATTTGGGACGGATTGGGCTAACATCTGGCAGAATGTTATGGATGGACAGGACCAATGTTCCCTCTAATTTTTCACGTGTCTGGGCATACACACAAGCTCTCTGAGCAAACTGACGACCACTATGAGCAACATCAGGACGTGCTCACCTGTTATAAATCTGGGATCATAGAAAGTTACATGGCTTATTAAAAGAATCAGATTACAGCAGCAACTTCCATGAGTTTGCTTTTAATATAAGTGATTTGTCCCACTTAAAATGAAAAAACAAAAACAGAAAGAATCATTTCACAATGAATTGATCTTTATTCTTTATATTGTAACTTTTAGCTGAATGCATGCAGCTCAAAAACCTGTTTTATTTAACTACAGACTTTATTATCTCATTTGAATTACAGTTTTAACCCTTTAACTTTATTTATTCATGTTTCTCAGAGGGAAAATCAACCTTCTTTATTAAACTGTCTTAAATTAAACTGTTTTAAATTAAACTGTCAACCTCAAATAAACTAGCCTGTATAAATAAAGGTTGAATGAATGAATCTAAATCAGGAGGGTGGACCAGTGTTTGCGTTCAGCTGTGTGTGTGTGTGTGTGTGTGTATGTGTGTGTCGGAGGGGGGGGGGAGCTTCTCGCTGAACATGCTTCATATTTGACTTCATTCAGATAAAAGACATGGTGTGGATTATTGATCATAACTCTGAGTTTACTTGATCTAACAACAAGATTTAAAATCTGTAGTTTTAACACTTATTTAAATTGAGTCGCTGAGATGCAGTCTTTACTGCTGAAATCATTTCCACATACCTGCGCTCTCTGATTCGCTCCGAAAGGAGGACAACAACATCGTCTGTCAGAGGAGGTGCCGTGCCAGACACGTTGGAGGAGAAATTGAGGCAGAGCGCCTCTTGTTTCTGAAGTAAAACTATATTTTGTCCACCCGGTGTGACGAACTCTGTCTTCCACATGATTAAACTGTGAAGCTGCACACACACAAGCATGCTTTTCAGGACCCGCCTTTCCTGTTAACTGATTGGTCAAAACAATGCGAGCTTCAATGTGATTGGATGTAATCGCACGTGCTAGACCCGCCTTTCCTGTTAGTGATTGGTCAAAAAACGCGAGCTTCAATGTGATTGGATGCAATCGCTGTCCATCAATCATAAGTTGAGGCGGACCTGCGGGTTGACGAGTTAAATTTAGATGCGCGCACAGATATTATTGTGCGCTGAGGATGTCTGGGAGGTGCGCAATTGCGCACCTGCGCAGCTTAGAGGGAACATTGGACAGGACCAACATCTGGCAGAACGTTCGGGACGGAAAGGACTAACATTTGGCAGAACGTTAATGATGGACTAGACCAACATCTGGCAAAACATTAAGGATGAACTGGATGAAAATCTGACAAAAAACAGATGAACTGGACCAATACTTAAGAATAGGTTAGAGACAGACTGGGCCAACATCTGGCAGAACGTTAGGGACAGACTGGGCTAAGATCTGGCAGAAAGTTAGGGATGAACTGGGCTAAGATCTTGCAGAACCTTAGGGACGAACAGGGATAAGATCTGGCAGAATGTTCGGGACTGACTGGATCAACATCTAGCAGAACGTTGTGACCAACATCTGGCAAAATGTTTAAAGGTGAACTGGATGAACACCTGACAGAAAGCCAGAAATTAACTGAACCAATACTTGACAGAAGGTTAGAGACAGACTGGACCAACATCGGGCAGAACGAAAGGGATGGACTGGACCAACATCTGGCAGAATGAAAGGGATGTTCTGGACTAACATCTGGGAGAACGTTAAGGACATACTGGACCAACATCTGGCAGAATGTTAAAGATGGATTGGACCAACATCTGGCAGAATGAAAGGGATGTTCTGGACTAACATCTGGGAGAATGTTAAGGACAGACTGGACCAACATCTGGCAGAACGTTAAAGACGGATTGGACCAACATCTGGCAGAACATTATGGATGGATTGAACCAACACCTGGCAGAACATTAGAGATGGACTGGACTAACATCTGGAAGGAAGTTAATGGTGGACTGGACCAACATCTGGCAGAATGTTTAAGGATGAACTTGATAGTGGTGTAACGTACACGTGAGTGTACCGAACCGTTTCGATAAGGCACGTTCAGTTCGGTCCACCTGCGTACCGTTTCGGTTATTTTTTCACTCATTAAATGTTATTAATGGGAGAACATGCGCCGCAGAACTAAAGTTCCTAGGCGTGTTTCAGCACGGCGCTATTATCTTGCAGCACGCTAGCATTTAGCAGCCTAGCATATTGTTACGGTCTCCTGTTTGGGAACATTATGGCTTTCTTGTTAAAAGACGTGAACAAATCCAAAGCTGTGTGTGGACGTTGTTTCACGGAGATTAGATCTGCAGCAGCAACACGTCTAACTTGCTAATAGACTTGAAACGGCCTCAGCTGAACGTGAACGTCTCTTCTACAAGCAAGAAAGCAGCTTGTTGCAAAGACTGGTAACAGAAGCATTTAAACAACCTTCATCAGGTAACTCAGATCGGTCCAGAGCAATAACACAAACTGTAAGAGTTTTTAAAGCTCTGGATCTACGTCTGAATGTTGTTGATACGCCGGCTTTAAAGTTCTTGAGCGTTGCTACGACATCCATCACGTCAACAGTTAAGTCAAAAAGTTCAGCACTTTATGAAAAAGCTAAAACTGATATTGTCAACAAGTCCTGGAGCCGATTAAAGCCCTAACCTGATGATGACCGAGAGATTCAACCACCTCATAACAACCATTCAAGAAGAGGTATTGTTCTTTTATTATTATAATCTAATTAACTTTTTTAAAAGTTATAATCTTAACTCTTTTTTTTACCTCTTTGTGTTTTATTTCCAGTCTGTGACAGAAAGAGAGACAGCTCTGTTCATCAGGCAGTCAGGATGCTAAACTCTCTGCCTGCTCTGCCTCCACTCCCACTTGTACTGCCCTAACACAAAAAACTTTCACACATTACCACACAACACAAATATTTTAACACTGGACTCTGTGTCATCAAAACGGGTTATTCACTCAACTCACGGTCATGTGCTCATTCAGTTTGCACTACTTCTCATATTTGCACTAATGTTTGTATTACATTACTGCCTATAGTCATACTACTGTTTACATTTACTGTTTGCATTTATTGCTACTGTTTACATTTATTGCTACCGTTTACATTTATTGCTACCGTTTACATTTATTACTACCGTTTACATTTATTACTACTGTTTACATTTATTACTACTGTTTACATTTATTACTACTGTTTACATTTATTACTACTGTTTACATTTACACTACTTTTTATATCTACACTACTGCTGATATATATATTCTTTTTACTAGCCTTATTGCATATGCCACTTTACCTCTATACCAATATCAACTACCTCATACATATACTGTGTACATAAACTTCATATGCTGCTTTGTCACTCTATTACAAATGTCAATGCCAGAACCTTCATTTTATTTTATAGATATACTTTTTATACTTTTCTACTACTATGCAAGAACTTAGGACAGTATTACACTTTTATTATTTCATTTTATGCTTATTAAATGTTTTAGTGTTTTAGTGTTGGTAAAACTTTTTATACTTTTATACTACTATGCAAAAACTCAGGATAGTATTACACTTTTATTATTTCATTTTATGCTTATGTTTATTAAATGTTTTCGTGTTTTCATGTTTAAATGGTTACTGTTGCACGAAGGGACTGAGAGAGAAATGCAATTTCAATCCTGTGTATGTCCTGTGCAGTTTTGACATTAAAGTTGACTTTGACTTGACTTTGAGATAGCAGCTGAGTCTTCTTCCTGTTCGGGGAAATCCACCAGATCACTTCCAGTAGAAGTCTGTGATGACTGACCTCTGAACTTTTCCAGGGACCTGTCCCACCTGGGGGAGCAGGTCCAAGAAGAGGTTGTGAGTAATGAGGACAAATACAGCCACAGTGCTGCTACTGTTGTTACACTGAAAAAAAGAGAATAGGCCTCTATTGGATTAAAGTAATCATTTTTAGTGTATTAAACTTAACTACCACATGTTTTAAGCTGAAACAGTATTATATAGTGTAAATCCTACGCGCTAGGCAGAGACAGTACACTCCTTGTTCGAATCACGTTTGTCTCAAATGATTCATTAACCGTGTCAAAGGTAAATCTCGCGATATGACACAGGATTTTGACTCTCGCGCGATACCGAACGGGATTTCCTCTCGCGCGCTGTACTTGCGCGCATGCGCAGCTCAGTCAAGAACGCAACAGAAGGTGGTCGAAGAGTCTGAGTTGTTACTAATCACTCGGTAAGTCTTAATTTTCTGGATAAATATTATATAAATCACGGTCAAATGTCGTTAACTGTTTTGAGAATTTCTATGTAACGTTTAATAGTTGTCAGGTTGTTTGCCAGTGCTGTTTTTTTATCGGTTTCATATATTTGCGCTGCTTCTTTTGAAAAAAAAAATTGAGCGCGAGCTAGCATGACACACAACTTAACTCTGTGGTTATAGTTATTTTACATAATACTTGGTATGCCAACTGACTGTTCAGTTGTGTGTTAACTGCATGGTGTTAGTGGAGTTTTGCCATCGAAGAGCTTCGGCTAAAGATATCTGCAGCCTCAAGCTAGCATTAAATTAGCATGCTACAACCACATTTTTCTTTCTATTTTGCTGCAGATTGAGATGCAACAGCCAACGGATCGTTTGCTCAAGTTTTTGTGGTGAGAACAGTACTTACACTACCTAAAAAAGTCTATCTGTGAAATAAAGAAAAAAAATCTTCCATCCGCTCATTCTCAATCAGTTCATCTGGACAGTTTCTTTTTAGTAGAAACGTTTCACCCTCACTCCAGAGGGCTTCGTCAGTCAGAGTAGTCCAAAGCAAACTGAAGCTACCCCACCAAGTAAACAACTTAAGTGGACCAACCAGTTTGCTGTAGCCAAGATGGTTTCTGGGGGCTTGTCCCTCGTCGACTCCTCCCAGGCAGGCAGACATGTCCAAAGTGGTTCAAGACAAGAAAGTTAATTCTCAATAGTCCAGGTATCAAATCCGCTCATTCTCAATCAGTTCATCTGGACAGTTTCTTTTTAGTAGAAACGTTTCACCCTCACTCCAGAGGGCTTCGTCAGTCAGAGTAGTCCAAAGCAAACTGAAGCTACCCCACCAAGTAAACAACTTAAGTGGACCAACCAGTTTGCTGTAGCCAAGATGGTTTCTGGGGGCTTGTCCCTCGTCGACTCCTCCCAGGCAGGCAGACATGTCCAAAGTGGTTCAAGACCAGAAAGTTCATTCTCAATAGTCCAGGTTCAATCCAGATGAACTGATTGAGAATGAGCGGATTTGATACCTGGACTATTGAGAATGAACTTTCTTGTCTTGAACCACTTTGGACATGTCTGCCTGCCTGGGAGGAGTCGACGAGGGACAAGCCCCCAGAAACCATCTTGGCTACAGCAAACTGGTTGGTCCACTTAAGTTGTTTACTTGGTGGGGTAGCTTCAGTTTGCTTTGGACTACTCTGACTGACGAAGCCCTCTGGAGTGAGGGTGAAACGTTTCTACTAAAAAGAAACTGTCCAGATGAACTGATTGAGAATGAGCGGATTTGATACCTGGACTATTGAGAATGAACTTTCTTGTCTTGAACCACTTTGGACATGTCTGCCTGCCTGGGAGGAGTCGACGAGGGACAAGCCCCCAGAAACCATCTTGGCTACAGCAAACTGGTTGGTCCACTTAAGTTGTTTACTTGGTGGGGTAGCTTCAGTTTGCTTTGGACTACTCTGACTGACGAAGCCCTCTGGAGTGAGGGTGAAACGTTTCTACTAAAAAGAAACTGTCCAGATGAACTGATTGAGAATGAGCGGATTTGATACCTGGACTATTGAGAATTAACTTTCTTAAAAATCTTCCATGTTTTTTATTTTATTTATTTTTTTATTGTCAGAAAGATGACCAACTAGTTGATCTGGGGTGGCGTAGACTTCTGTCTTTTGTCTAGTTTCTGATATTTTTCCCCAAGTAACATTTCACAGTATTAAATAAAAAATAAAAAACAATACAGTGCATTGCATTTAGGTAGGATTTTTGGAGAGGGTGCAAGCACAGTCAGTCTACCCCCACCCCCCCAAAAAAAGTAGAGGCTGTGTGTATGTGTGGGGGGAGAGATTAACTGACTTATTTCATTCTCTAACACGATTCTCAACATAGAACATTTTCTCCACCACCTTTAAAAGAATGCAAATACAAGAATGAATTTTTATATTAAATTAATGCAAACAAATGATTTCAAAATCACTGAAAAAGTCTGAACAGGTTATTGAATGCAAATACTAATAATAAAAAAAGATGAATGGTAAAAGTACTGTAAGTCCATGAGTGTTTGTTCTACAATGTAGCTGCAGGTCGTTGTTGCAGGTCACGTTGTTGCAGTTTGATGATGATGAAGGTTGCTGCCATCATCATCACAGGTTTCAGATGAAGAAAAGGCCGTTGACCAGGCCAGATGACAAACCATTCAGTGTCTGGCATGATTTGCCAGGAATTGTTTTTAAATGTTGACTTGTTTTTTGAAATCTTTTAGCTCTGTCATTATGTAACAATAATTTCATGTTTCAGGTAAATGCAGAATTCAAGCGCATCACGTCTGCAGTCAAGGTTTCTGTCGCAGCTTGACCGTCTTTCTGAAAGTCTGCTGAGAGCAAAGCGATCGGGCGAGGTGGGCTAAAAACATAGCTGCTATGATGACGGTAAGAACGTTCAACTTTTCCTATCCCATAAAGTACATATGCTTTGCATTTCTTCAGTAGAAAATTGGTATACTGTATCCATTGTGCAGCCCAACTTGCTTTGTGTGTGACTACTAATTATCAAATCTACCTGTGGTTATAATTACAGTAGAGTGTGTGAGAGTGAGTGAGTGAGTGATGGTGTAAGTGATGGTGTAAGTGTGTGTGAGTGAGTGATGGTGTGAGTGAGTGAGTAACTGTGTGATTGATTGATTGATTGATTGATTGATTGAGTGAGTGAGTAACTGTGTGACTGAATGAGTGAGTGAGTAACTGTGACTGAGTGAGTGAGTAAGGGTGTGACTGAGTGAGTGAGTAAGGGTGTGACTGAGTGAGTGAGGGTGTGAATGAGT
>JBBPBX010058467.1:2827-22095 GCA_038048925.1 Garcialebias charrua
ATATTCAGCTTATTTAAAAAGTTGTAATTTTATATAAGACGATAAACTTGTGATGAATGATGAGACTTCATATCTTTTTCTCTTCTATGGCAGAGTTTGAGATCTGTCCAAGGTTTGACTTAAAGCTTAAAGCTTTACTTCAGTTAGAAACATGTTGCTTTTTTAAATGAATATTTAATGTTCTGAAGCAAAGAGTTTCTCTCAATAAATTCACAGAACATAATTTATGTTTATAGAAATAGCAATTGCTGTTTCTTTAAATGAAACACTGAACTAACCAGCTTTATTGGCTTTTTGAAATTGTTGTGGCTTTATCAATTGTTTTCTCCACTGTCAAGTCTATCATGAGATTACTCTTTTGTTACAAATGTTCAAGGCTGTTCTTGCAGTTTAAAAACAAGGTCAAAGAATATTCACTGATCCATTTAGCTAAATGTTTTCTCTTTGTTGTGCACTCAGCTCCCGGTTGTTTGTTTGAGCCATTATACAGTACTGTAGATAATTGAGCTGAGTAAGCATGGCTCTCTAATAGTGCATTTGCTAGTAGCATTTTGTTAATGTATTCCTTGTTTGCCTATATTACTCCAGTGATCAAATATTAGAGATTTAATTCATGCTTGAAACAATCTGTTAAATATAACTTTTCTTTGTGAGTTAATGATAATTAATCACCCTTATAATTGTTATTAGGCATATTTGCATATACTGTATATGGGCGGCCATGGCGTAGTGGTAATGGCAGTCGTCCCCCGATCGGAAGGTTGGAGGTTCGAATCCCAGTTCCCCACACCATGTGTTGTTGTGTCCCTGGGCAAGACACTTAACCCCGAGTTGCTCCCGGTAGGACTGGATGGCGCCTTGCATGGCAGTCTGCCACTACCGGTGTATGAATGTGTGTATGAATGGGTGGATGGTTGGTATTGTAAAGCACTTTGGGGCCCCTCATAGGGGGCTGGAAAGCGCTATATAAATAAGCTCCATTTACCATTTGGGGAGTAAAAAAAAACTTAAAATTCTTGACTGATATTTTTCAGTGATTTTCTCCTATATGGTTGCTTTCTATTAAAACAAAGCAAAGTTTCATCATGAACATACAGGTATGGACATTTAATGCTTTTTCTAGATTTTTTTTTCAAACTGGAAAAAGTTAATTATGCAGTAAGTAATGCATTAAACCTTTAATAAAATCATCCTTTTAAATTAAATATGGCATTTAAAGGCTCTGAGTTCAACTCAAGAACTGACCACAGGATTCCTGTGGAGGTGTATGGTGATGAAAACAAATTTTCTGGCCCATGGCTGAAACAGCTAAACCACGATAATGTAAATCTCATTTGTCTTGTTGTACAATGAGGGTCATAAAACATCAGCTTCCCTTTCAGTGTTAACAGACCATCACAAATTGAAACTTTTATGTGATCTCCAGCTGTTTTGGAGTTTTTTCCCAAACAAAAAGACAACAAAACAGTTCTTTTTATGTCTTATTTGTAGATTGTCCAGTTCTGTTACTTAGTCTGATGCAGATATTTCAGTTTGAAACATTTAGATTCAATTTTCATCTCAAGTTGATTTTTAGAAAAACAGTAGTTTCTGTACAGTAAGCCTACAGCATATGTGTCAAACTGAAGGCCCGGGGGCCAAACGTGGCCCTCATTGACATCTTATCTGGCCCCCAAGATGATATGTGAAATTTAAAATAATTATCTTAATTCATTTGTAATTTTTTTATTAAGATGTCGAAAGCACAACAGAGAACATCAAATAAGACCAATCAAACTCTTGTTGAGGAAGCTGCGACCAAGAGAAGATGTTGGGTATCTGATTTGAGTTAATGTAGATTCTGAAATTGGCCCTTAGTTTGAAAAATGTTTTAATTTTGGCCCCCTTGTGTAAGGGAGTTTGACACCCCTGCTCTATAGCCTCTATATTCACTGAATTTTATTCATATAACTGTACATTTTTACAACTGTACACAAGTCCTCTGCTTCTTATCAGAATCACAAAGATCATACTTCATTTTATGAAAGCTGCAGTTTTAAACTCCAAGGACAAAACAAGAAAGGTGTAAGCTAATAGTTTGTTCAAGTTCAAGGTTCTTTATTGTCATTCGCATCACATGTGGTACATGAGGTGGAATGAAATTGTGCACTCTCAAGGTCCCAGTTACATCCCAAAAATATCAAAAATAAAGTATAAAAAGAAACAGTATACAAGGATCTAATATATATACTAAAATATATGCTAAATGAACGCTAAACAATACGCTAAAAGATATAAGATATACGCTAAACTCTAATAATGTAAAATAATATGCTGTATCAAACAGCAGCCCGAACATGAGTCTGTAGAGATCTAGAAAAGCTAAGTCTGGTCATCTGGACATTCAAAAAACAAAACAAAACCAAAAAGGTGAAACGTTTTGTCTTTCGTCGGAAAGACTTCCTCAGTCTGAGATGCTGTATTCAGCTCAGTCTTATAAATAGCACCTTCTCACAGTGGAAGTTTGACCCCCATCACTCTTTGGAGCACAAGTTAGGAGTCACCAGGACTCTGTATCACAGAGCAGACAGCGTCCTCACTAACTCGTGAGCCAGACAGAAGGAGAAATCTCACACAAGACAGGCTCTAGAGAAATGTGGAAATCCTATGGGCCTTCCTGAAAGCAGAGAAGAATCCCAAACAGAACTCCAGCCAGCCATCAGGTGAAAAGAAGGAACCCAGACCCAGACCAGTGGTCATTCCGTATGTTGCGGGAGTTTCAGAGAAACTGAGACGTTTATTTTCTAAACACAACGTCCCAGTGGCTTTTAAACCCCAAAATACATTACGGCAAAGACTGGTTCATCCCAAAGATCCAGTCCCCCGGCACAAACAGAGTAATATTGTGTATGCTGTTCAGTGTCAGGAGGGCTGTGATCAGTCTTACATCGGGGAAACTAAACAGCCACTGGCCAAAAGGATGGCCCAGCACAGAAGATCAACATCATCAGGTCAGGACTCTGCAGTCTACACTCATCTCCAGGCCAGCGGTCACTCTTTCAGGGATGAAGATGTTCACATCCTTGATAGAGAGGAACAATGGTTTGAGAGAGGAGTAAAGGAGGCCATCTTTGTGAAAAGAAACCGTCCATCATTAAACAGAGGTGGAGGCCTCCGGGTTCAACTGTCCCCCTCTTACAATGCTGTTATTGCTAGTATCACTCAGCCCTCTGTGAATAGCAAACAACCATCAGGGTGCTAACGATCCATCGTTAGGCTGATGGTCCTCCTTGATCATGTGAGCAGCTGGTTTCGGCTGTCATCAGCCAACTGGTTGATCCACTGTGAGAGGGTGCTATTTATAAGACTGAGCTGAATACAGCATCTCAGACTGAGGAAGTCTTTCGGACGAAAGACGAAACGTTTCTACTTTTTTGTTTTGTTTTGTTTTTTGAATGTCCAGAGGACCAGACTTAGCTTTTTTAGATTTTTCTACCTGGATTATTGAGCATGCATCAGGGAGTCTGCAGAGAGTAGATGGGTATGAATGAATACAGTGGCATGAGATAATCAGCAGCATCATCAGCACTCATTGTGCTCTGTATTGTCCTCACATGTTCCCATGCAATGATGACATTTGTGCTCTGCATTTAACCCATCACACGAGATACACCCAAGTGGAGCAGCGCTATGTAAGCGCCTGGGAAAAGGGTACAAAATGACCATTTTGCTCAAGAACACCACAACATTTGGGCATAGCAGAGAATCGAATCTGTGGCAGTTACCAGTCCCATGTCAGCTGCCTTACCACTTCACCACAGCCACCCCAGCTTACATTTAACCTACTGGTATACTATAACATGCTCATTTTCAGTGGTTTGTCAGAATCAAAATCCTAAATTCACACAAATGAAAAATGGTATTTAGAGGATGTGAAATCGTCCTGAGAAGAGAAAGATGGGTTGAATTTATAATGTGCTATTTTTATCGTTAAACTGAGACCTTTTCAGTTTTTTTCTCGTTTGTGCAGGGCTGTCTTAACAGGGCAGCCTGTTCTTTGTTATCTGATTTAATTTGACCCCCCCAAGCTCACCCTCTGCTCCATGTGTCTTGTTTCATTCTCTTTTTTTGTTGGCCTCAGAAGAAGTATTTAGACTAAAAAGCCAGTCAGCTGCACATCCTGCAGGCTGCTGTGGTCCGTTTTAAGATACAAAAAGACGTGAGTAAAACAGAGCGGTGAGATAGTTTGAGCTAATAGCTAATAATAGACTTTAACAGGCCAAGAGGACTGGTCTTGTCTTTAACCATATCTGTGTACACTGCAGTAGCCAGTGAACAGGAAATGTCACAACAAATGGGTGTGATGTGCTAATAAGGTTTGCATTTTCTCACTGAGTAAGTTGGTTAAGAAAAGCGGGCATCTTTGCTTCCATTCTGTACGAACACATGGGCATTTCTAATTTACTATAGTAATGTTACGTTTGAACTGTAATGCTTGTTTGGCTCTTGGTCTCTTTCAGCCTCAGCAGCTTGCCCAAGGCTGTAGCAGGTGTCGGAGGCAGCTTGCACGCACATGCATGCATCCACAGCAACATGACCTCAAGCATGCTGAGACACACATCTTCTTAGCTGCAGTGTGAGTTTGCTTTGTTTCTGCAGAATCTTCCACATTTACATTTGACAGTTTTTTTTGCTAAAACAAAAATAAAGAAAAAAGGTTAGCAATAGAATATTTAATAACTTTACATTAAAATACAGTGAATTTAAAGGCTTGCCCTGAGAACCAAAGAGGAGAACAAAGGATTAATGAGGGTTGCGTTTAAGATGGAAGAGAGATTACAGATATTAGGCGCTTGATTTGTGTGGGGTGTGTTGTGCTGAAAGGTGGAGATTTCAGTGCTGGGGATGGTGGGGCTGAATGGGGGTTGGGCATTGATCTAAATACATTGTGTCCCATTCATGGAATCAAAAGATTATTAATTTACATGCATATTTCTTTACCTCCAGGAAATATGGGGAAAAAAGGGAAGGAAGTTTAGCCAGACATAGGGCTTTAAAAATACATATTCAGCATTTATATATATGTACTGTATAAAGGACTGGAAAATAAGTTAAATGAAAAACTTCTTCCTCTTCCTGTTCTTGTTTCCAACTTTTCAAGGCAATGACAAAGAGAGTAGGAAGGGTGGCAGCTATAATCTTAGGATAAACCTTTGTTGAATGTTATACATCCTGAGGATGACAGATTCAGCAACGAGGCAGAATGTTCAAAATGCAATTTCATTTTTTTTATAGCTTTTATCTCCAGAAGTTATTCATCTTGATTTGTTTATGAAACTTTTAAAGGGCTAAAAATGTCTAAAACAAGTATGTTTAAACAACCTGTTTTGACTAACACATCAGCAACTAAACATTTATCTAATGATGATATATGACAGAAGACGGCTGTAATTTTTTTGTTTTCAGTGCAATTATCTGACTCAAAAAAAGGCGTTCAATACAAGATCAACTGGACTTTATTTGTTGCAGAAGACGTTTCGACCTCTATCCAGAGGGCTTTCTCAATTCAGGGCTTTCTCAATTCATTTCTCAATTATCTGACTACAATTGCATTTACAGGTGAATAAAAAAAAAGATTTTGAATGTCATGAAAAAGTTAATTTGTTGGAGGGTCAATCATTTTGGAAAGTGAAACTCTTATAGATTCATTACTGTACAGTACATGCAGACTGAAATATTTCAAGCTGTTATTTCTTGTACCGTATTTCCACCATACATGTTGCACTGCCCAAAGTGATCAGTCAGTCCAATCAGTCCATCAGCATCAGTCCAAATATGTCTAATAAAGTGGAAAATCTATAGATACGTCGCTTCGCCCTATACTTCGCCCTATACTTCGCCGTATACTTCGCATCTATTATGAGTCACCGCTGATATGTCGCATTTGTTCCGCATCGCCGCTGACCACCCAGAAATGTAGGCTGAACCTGGAAATGTGGGCCGGTGTTGTGCCAAAAATCGATTGGCTGCCAGATGGCAACTGTAGGAGCATGTACAGGAGGACTTTAACAAGAATTTAACGAGATTAACACTTAAAAACAAATATTTGTTTGCTTGAAGTTATAGTAAAGGTGTGTATCAGTTAAAAATGTCCTTATTAATTCACTTATATGGTCAAATCAGCTGCATTTTCCAAAGTATTTGCTGCCTCAGTGCTCCGGGAGTGCGCAAAGAGAGGAAATCAGGAATGAGGAACGCTGTGCATTTCTTCAAAATTAAACTAGATAAGCACCTAAAACAATTGTTTGCTCAACATTATAGCAAAGGTGTGTCTCAGTTGAACTTTTACTTAATACATGCACTTTAATTGTCAAATTAGCTTCCTTTAGCCGGGGCGGTGCAGCGAAACAAAGATGATTTGATGGTTTCTCCAGGTGAGCAGAACAAAGTTGGCAGGTTACAGCAAGCTGATTGTGTCATTAATAGCCACTTTTACCTATTACATGACAAAATGGCATGCCATACTACTCAAGTGCCAACTAGTGGCTGAAAATGGCAGTGTTCAATATTTTCAGTCAAAATGAATGCAAATACTGTACTGTAGTCATATCTCAACCAAAACCTGGTTTATAAATATGGGGAAAAAAATCCATAAATATGTTGCTTCGGCTTATTACTTGCAGGGCATGCAAATTATGCAAAAACAAAACAAAACTGTGACTTATAGAGAAAACAATATGGTAATTTTGATGATTATACAGTAGTTTAAAAATAATGAAAAACCAAAATTGAGTTTTTCAGAACATTATAACACTGACATAGTGTTTATGGTAAATGGAGCTTATTTATATAGCACTTTCCAGACCCCTATGAGGGGCCCCAAAGCGCTTTACAATACCAACCATCCACCCATTCATACACACATTCATACACACATTCTGTAGCGGCAGACTGCCATGCAAGGCGCCATCCAGTCCTACCGGGAGCAACTCAGGGTTAAGTGTCTTGCCCAGGGACACAACGACACATGGTGTGGGGAACCGGGATTCGAACCTCCAACCTTCCGATCGGGGGACAACTGCCATTACCACTACACCACGGACGCCCCACAATTTAGCACTGTTGCGTCACAGCAAGAGGGTCCATGCTTCATCCCCAGGGTGGACCTGGGGTTTTTGAGAGTGGAATTTGCATGCTCTCCTTGTGTTTGTGTGGGTTTTCCTCGGGTACTCCAGTTTCCTCCCACAGTCCAAAAAATATGCATGTTCAGCTGCCTTCAGGCCCAGGCCTCCTTTGCAAAAGACATCTGTGATCTCAGTGGGATTTGCCTGGTTAAATAAAGGTTACCGTATTGGTACCTTTGGCAGTGTGGGCAGGAGCCAAGTTCTGCTGGAAAATGAAATCACCACCTCCTTAATGCTTGTCATCAGAGAGAAACAGGAAGTGCTCTAAAATGTCCTGGCAGTTGGACATGAACTAGAAAACACAGTGGACCAATACCAGCAGATGCCATCGCCCCAAATCATCATGGACAGTGGAAAATTTACACTGGACTTCAAGCAACGTGGATTCTGGACCTCTCCACTCTTCCTCCAGACTCTGGGACCGTGATTTCCAAATGACATGCAAAATGTACTTTCATCTAAAAAAACATTGGACATTGGAGCAACAGTACAATTCTTTTTCTCCTCAGTCCAGGTAAGATACTGTACTTCTGATGTCGTCTCTGGTACTGGCTTGACTTGAGGAATGAGACATTTGTAGCTCATGTCCAGGAGTTAATGAGCAGATCGGTGTGACACCAGGAGTTAACAATACTGAACATCTTCACAAAATTCTATTTTTTTTAGATGCATTTTCTTCCTAACAGCAGACTAAGCCTTATGAACATTAATGTCAAATACTTTCTTTCATTTATGCGATTCAGAATTTTTTTTTGTTTGTGCTGGATTTTATTTTCTACCTTTTCTTCTCTTTTGCTCATAAAGTTTGATTAAATGAGGTCAGGTAGATTTTCTGCCAAGTTTGTAAAATATTCTAGACATTTCCTGGCTAATGTCATACAAAATCTTAGTTTGAAACTGCTGTTCTGTAACGTCCTAAACTTGAAACTTTGGCCACGTACAAACATTCAGTAGAATTGGCACAAGCACTCGGGCAGCAGTTATTTATTTATTTAAGAAAATCTCCTGTTGTGAGTTTAACAACTATTACAGGAAAGCTGGCATCTGAATATCACTACATTATTCATTCAACCTTTATTTAGGCAGGTCAATCTCAGTGAGCCTCGAGGACTCATTTACAAAGGAGACCTGTATTATGGATTAAAGATTAGTACTGTATTTGGGTTGTCATGAATTTTTATTGGTTTATTTTGTAAATTTAAGTTCTCTATTTTGCATTAAAAGTTTCTCTTGGGTA
This sequence comes from Garcialebias charrua, assembly GCA_038048925.1. NCBI lineage: Eukaryota > Metazoa > Chordata > Actinopteri > Cyprinodontiformes > Rivulidae > Garcialebias > Garcialebias charrua. The sequence continues at coordinate 11,228 of JBBPBX010058467.1, forward strand.
AATATTAGCAAGGTTAATGGTTTTATTCATTCTTTATATATTTCCATATTTAACACTGTAGGCTTCCATCATCACAAAGTGTTTTGAGCAGCTGATACACCTCAAATCCCGTCTCCCCCCACCCTGGACCTCCACCAATTTGCATACTGCCAGAACAGGAGCACAGAGGATGCAGTCTCCATAGTGCTGCACTCTGTCCTCTCACACTTGGACAATAAAAACACCTATGCCCGGATGCTGTTCATAGACTTTAGTTCAGCATTCAACACAGTCATCCCCTCAAAACTCATCACAAAACCCACAGACGCATCAGTTCCCTCATGTGCAACTGGTTACTGGACTTTCTGACCAACCAACCCCAATATGTCCAGCTGGATAACCACTGCTAATCTACCATCACTTTAAACAGTGGTGTACCACAAGGCTGTGTGATGAGTCCCTTCCTCTACTCCCTCTTCACCCATGACTGCAAACCTGTCGATGGTTCCAATACCATCGTTAAGTTTGCAGATGACACCACGGTGATCGGCCTCATCAATGACAATGATGAGACCGCTTATAGGGTCTCATCGTTGAGACACAATTCTTATCAGAATTGTGCCGCTGATAGACACTGTACCATCCTATCAGAACTTTCTGGAATGTCACAACTCATCACCTTTGTTGACCTTCTATGCATAAATGTATTATGAAGTCATTGTATGTTGCTGTTTAAGTTGCAAGGTCTTTTTTTAATTTTCATCTTTATTCATCAGGTTTATTGTGCATCTTTTACACTTTGCCCCGGCCAGGATGTGGTGTGAGACATGATTTTTTAAAACTTCCTCCACCCTCGTGTTCTCTTTTTGTCATCTACTCTGTGTTGTATGCAACAGGTCTCTCTTGTAAATGAGTCCCTGAGGCTCAGTGGGAACTCGCCTGTATAAATAAAGGTTAAATGAATGAATTTCATGCTTCTGTATTCATTCGTACTCATCTGCTCCTACAGACTCATGTTAGTGCTGCTGTGTTCAGCGTATTGTTTTTGGACTATTAGTGCTTAGTGTTTTTATTAAGTTAGTGCTCGCATTAAGCATGTAAATTATAACTGAACTGAACCTATGAGAATTGTGCTGCTGCTGTTCAATGTATTGTTTTGCACTAACAGTGACTAGTGAATCTTAGATCTTTTAGTGTACCGTTGCGTGTTCGTTTAGAAAATATCTTAGTTTATATCTTAGATCCTTATTTACCATTTCTTTTTACGCTTTGTATTTTTGCTATTGTTGGATGTAACTGGGACCCTGTGTGCACAATTTTGTTCCACGTCATGTACCACATGCAATGTGAATGCTAATAAAGCACCTTGAATCTTTGAATGTTGAGAAAGTCCTTTTGCCTTAAATTCATTCATTCAACCTTTATTTAGTCAGGTAAATCTCATTGAGCCTTGTGAAATAAACTTATGTGTCAAGTCCAGAACACAAAATGAAAGCATTTTAGCAAGCAATCATTTGTCAATAATACACCAATATCTGACATAGGAAGATCCCAATTGCACTCTTAGGGAGAGATAACGGCAGTGTCGTTCAGTAAGTTTGTGCCACTGTCTGGACCAAAGGTCATGGCTGTGTTTTCTCTAGTGGAGGAAGTGGACAAAGACTATTTGGAGACTGGCACTAATCTGGTTAGTGTGGTCTCCACCCTCTCTTCTGTGTTTTTGTTTTCCTGTCACCACTGCTGCCACATTGGTTTGGTCCAAAGAGTGACCAATGGGCCTTATATTGTAAAGGCTTTTCTCTTCCTGTGACGTAACAGTTTGTATTCAAAGTCACACAAATACTTTAGTAATATGAATCGTATAAACTCATCACGTAAGAAAGTCATGACAATTCTTTGATTAAATATTTAAAATATTTTTTCATTCATTCAACCTTTATTTATACAGGATATTTAATTGGCATTATTGCCACAGTTTGATTTATACAAAACTTCTGTTTTTGTTAGAATGACAAATGGTTTTGATGACCTCAAGTGAGAACACAGGCTTTTAGAAGGAAAACGAATACGTCATTCTATGGATTTTTTTTCCTTTCACTGTTTTTACTCTGTCAGTGGGAGTTTATCCTTCTCTGTCTGAATGCATACTGCCAGGTTGTGTTTCTGTCATCTCATCTACTCCCTGTGAGTCCTGCGTAAGGGGAAGGTTGTATATTATGGTGCATTTCCTGTTTTAAAGAGGATGCCTGGGTCATTGGTGTCATATCAGGGAATGCCATTAGAGGAGATGTTAGAAGACTTCACTGTTTTTCTAAAGTGATGTTTTCAACGTTTTTATTACAGTATTTACCCAACTACAAGAGAAGTTAGCAAGGTGAAATAGATGCATACTACAATGGTACCATTTACGGTGAGAAAAACTTAGATAAGCTTGATATCTTCACATAAGAAGGAATGAAAGTCCATAAAACAAATTTTACGCCATACACGTCACACCACCTGATAAGTTGCATCAGTCTATGTCTTTTAAAGTAGAAAAATTCATAAATATGTTACTTTGCTGTATACGTCGCATCTATTATGCATCACCACTGATGCGTCGTGTTTGTTACATGTCACTGCTGACAACCTGGAAATGTAGGCCGGTGTTGTGCCAAAAATCAATTGGCTGCCAAATGGTGGCATGGGAGCATGCACGGAAGGACTTCAACAAGAATTTAACAAGATTAAATCTGAAAAACAATTACCGGTATTTGTTTGCTTAAAATTATAGCAAAGATGTGTCTCAGTCTAACTTTTCCTTAATAAATGTACTTTGATAGTCAAATCAGCTGTATTTCAAAAGCCGATACGCGAAATAGGTGTGCACAGGAGGACTGTACATTTCTTTGATATTTAACAAGATAACCACCTCATAACAATTATTTGTTTGCTCAAAATTATAGTAAAGGTGTGTCTCAATTTAACTTTTCCTTAATGAATGCACTTTGATGGTCAAATCAGCTGCATTTTCAAAAGTAGTGGCCGCGTCATTGCTCCGGGAGCACGCTCTGAGGGAGGAAATCATGAAGGAGGAACACTGCACATTTCTTTGAAATTTAACAAGATAAGCACCTAAAACAATTATTTGTTTGCTTGACATTATAGCAAAGGTGTGTCTCAGTTGAACTTTTATTTAATAAATTCACTTCAATGGTCAAACCAGCTTCATTTTGCTGGGATGGCATAGTAAAATTAATCTGATTTGATGGTTGCTCCAGGCAAGCTGGACGAAGGTGGCAGTCTATGTCAAGCCGATTGTGTCATTAATAGACAATTTTATCTATTACATGACACATTAGCATGCCATACAACTCAAGTGCCACCTAGCGGCTAAAAATGGTAGTGTTCAATATTTTCAGTCAGAATGAATGAAAATGGTCATATCACAGCCAAAAATTGGTTTATAAATATGGGGGGAAAAATCCATAAATATGTCACTTTATCGTAGAAGTCACAGGGCATGCAAATTATGCAAAAAACAAAACAAAAACAAACAAACATGACTTATAGGCCTAAAAATACGGCAAACTTTATTTTTCCTCAAAAATCATAATGATTGAAACAAAACAAATATTAATGTAAATAGAAACTATTGTATACATTTAGATCAGTGATCTGAAACAGTTTACTTTCTGCTGCACAAAATCACTGTGATGGACACTTGTGAGCATTAATAGCTGATTGAAATGCACAAGCTATACCAGAAAGTCAATTAAACAAGAACACACTGAGATCACAAACAGCCTTTACAACTATTATATTACTTTTTATGCATAACAGCTGTTTTTGCTTCCTTAAACAATTAGGACAGAAATGTAACAGCCATTTTTAGTTTTTAACAATTTTTCTGAAAGTTCTCGCCGGACTCTCCCATTCATTGTTTCATGACTCACGCTGGGGTCATGACCTGAACTTTTGTAACCAAAGACCAAGAATACCAACTCTTGCTTCTTTACACCCAATAAAGCTCCACTTCTTGTTTGTAGTCAGTTTCTAATCTCAAACCAGTTTTTGGTTTTGTAAGTTTTGCTAGACTGATATTGGTCTAGAACAAATTTTACATCAAGGCCCACACAAGGCAGACTGGCTAAATCAAATAAAACATTGTTGCAGAATATACTAAAAGGATGTTTAAAAAAAACTAAACAGATGTCAAAACATGGGATATGCACTAAAATAAAGGCACCGTTGAATTCATACCAGACTGCTTTAGCCTCCAGATGTCCTTGAAGGCCAGTATTTACAGATTACATATCAGGATTGGTCAAACATTAGAAAGTGTGGCGTATGTCAAATGCACATTTTAAAATAGAAAATCTGTGATTATGTGCAGAGGCAGAACGTCTTTTGTATAAATGTTATATTTACGGTAAATTTGATACCTATGAGAAAAATATATGTTTAACCCACAAAGCATAATCAGATAATCGGTGTTTTAATCTTTAACTTTAAGCACAATAAATATATATATAAATTCCTGGAATTGTTGCAAAACACTTGCGGGCAAATACTACTGGAGAGAGACAGCTATACTTGTGGTGTCTGTGTTTTTCTCACTTCAGAAACATGGCATAAAACTGGCCGGGCACTTGGTGAGTTCCTTTAAATTACAAGGTCAGTTTAAGCCAGAGCTGGGCATTTTATGGACGTGTGTTTTCTAGCTGGATTCCAGGTCGGATTGTGCTGAATTCCTGCTGTAGATTTTTTTCAGAGGCAGCCAGCGTTTTGAAGAGATTTCACCCCACAAATGTTCTTTAAAAAAAAAAGAGGAAAACCTCTCCGGTTGTCTGTTTGCTGTGTCGGCAGCAGACGTGGTTGGCAGTGCCAAAACAAGAGCAGGAGAACAAGGTTGACAGGGAGTCACAATCCGTTTTGTGGGGGAGAGAGTGACAGAGCAGAAAACAATATGATAAACACCATTCACCAAACAACAGGAAGTAAAAATAAAAGAAATAGACCCCAAAAAAAGCTGAACAAATGAAGCAGAAGAGATGCTGTGAAATATGATGAAAAGCAGAAACAGACCAACTGTTTTCACAGTCATGGTCTGTTTTTTTGTCCATGTTGCTAGGACACAACAGCTATGTGGCGAGGTGACAGAGAGTGAAAGCCTTAGTGATGTACAGTGCTTTCTCTTCTTTTTTCCACCAGTTCACCCAGAAACTCTGTGACTTCCAAATATTAGACAAAATGACATAGAGTCATCAAGATGACTGGTATGTTTGATGATCCTGTGTTAGAGTCCAACTGTGGGAATGTTTATGACGCATTCACACTACTGTATTTTTTTTTTGGCGTGATTCTTGTCCTGCAGTTTTCAAGCTATTTCAGCAAATCTTATATCAAAATGTTCAGCTCTTTCAGGATAATCCTGCTAATTTCAGCTGTTTTTTCAGCTGTTTTTTTGCTCTTTTGCTATTTCTGCTAACTACAACATTTTAGTGTTTCTAACTTAGTTCTGCTAATTTTACCATGCTCCTTTCAGCTTATTTCTGCAAGTTTCAGCTTTTTTTCAACTATTTTCAGCTACTATTTAGCCTTGTTATGCTAATTTCATCTTATTAAACTAATTCCACATTTTTTGCACTCTTTAAAAAAAATTTCAGACTAATTCAGCAAAAAGTGCTCTCTCTACTTCCTTTTGGTAATTTACGTTTCTTTCTGCATTTGTAGCTACATTTCAGCTGGTGTTTTTTTTTTCTCCTGATTTCAGCTTTTTTCAGATAATTTTGGCTTTTTTGTGCTAATTTCTGCTTCTTTGACCCTAATTGGGTAAACACATGTTCTTTCTGCCTTGATCTGTTAATTTAAGCTTGTTCTACCTTTTCAGCTATCTTTTTAGTACTGTATTTTTACCTAATTTCAGCTGTTATCAGATAAATTCAAGTTCATGATATCTTCTGCGTTTTTCAGACTAATTTCCTTATGTTAATTTCAGCTTGTTATGCTCTTTTCAGCTTAATTATGCTAGTTTCTGCAACTTCAGCTAATATTTAGCTGTTTTATGCTAATTTAGCCTTTTCAGCCAACCCCCCCTCCCTTTTTTGTTGTTGTTGTTGTTGTTGCAAATTTCAGCTATTTCCTTCCTTCTGGTAGTTTAAGCTTCTTTTTGCCTTTCAGCTACTTTTCAGCCATTTTTTTTTCTAATTTCAGCATGTTTTTTTAGATACTTTTAAACACATTCTAACAAATGTGTTCTTTCAGCTTTCCTCTGCTTATTTAAAGTTTGTTCTTCCATTTAATCTACATTTCAGCATGTTTTAGTTAATTTCAGCTGCTTTTCATCAAGTTCTTCAGCAATAAGCACTGCATTTTTGCAGAAAATGCAATTTCTCCAGTTTAGGATTTGTGTTTTACATCAGTATAATGGTAATTGTGTGCAAGTCATTTTATGTTGAAACTATGATGAAAACATGCAGATTAATATGATGATTAGCAAAAGTTTTTGTTTGTCTTATTCTTACTTTATGCTTAAAAATGGCAACAATGCAAAAAGAAAGCTTTCAGTTGCATCAGGGTTTGAACGACAGTCTTGCATGACACACAGCTGATGCTGATGCTGATATAACAAACATGGAGCTGGTTTTACTTGTGAAAGGAACTTCTATGAAACAATTGTAGATTTTTCCTTTGTTTTGAATAAGCATCAGTTTTAAAACATGCCTTCTGACCATACTTCATAAAGAAATAGTTCAAGTTTCTTGGCTTAGAGTTCCCTTGCTTTCCTCTTTTCTCAGTTTCTCCAAATTCTGTCCTGCCACCACTTCACTGTCTAACTCAGTTCATTCTTGTTTGGACTTTTGTTTGTCATTGTTAGCTTCTTTTTGTTCTCGGGCTTTATTTATCTATTGTTCATGGTTTTGGCCTCTGACCACCATTCAGCTAGTTTCTGATGAGCATTGTGCTATTACAGGACAAAGAAAAGCCACGATAAACAAGAGCAGCACTCCCCTGACTTTACAACCTCTATGAACGTTTCTTAAAGATGATTTCCCCCCCCCCCCCATATCTCTCTTTATATCTTGTTAATTTCTTCCATCTGATTCCTGTCTGGGATGGGCAAGTTGCTTGTTATCGAGCATGAATACAGTAAATGCTCATTGCTGGATTAAGGAATTCTGGACTTTCTTTGGTTCAGAAGTTGTTGTTTTTTACTTCTCATCAGAAGGTCTATTTCATGTGGGAAAATAAAGTAGCATGTTTGTTTTTGTTTGTTTTTGACTGTTTAGATGTATTAGGTGTATGATAGAATAAAAATAATCTGTTGGCTGGGTATGTACAGTAAACTTTCAGAGTGCATGCACACAGACATGTCCCCTAAGACAAACACTGCTCTGACACATTCATCTGTGATGAAAGGCATCTGCTGAGTGCTGAGAAGAACAAAGGGAACGCTTCCAGTGTAAGTGTTCATAAGCTGGGTCTGCTTTGTCAACTCTCGCTGTGTGTCATGTGTTGGCACATGTTAGCTTTGTTTTAATTGGTTACAAATGTGGGGCACTTAGTTGGACCAGTGTGCTTTTCTAATTCAGCTTTTTCCCTCATCCTATTGGCGTTTTTGATGCACACTTTTATGATATTGCTGCTGGTGGACCCCAAAAAGACAACGCATTATAGTATTAAACAGAAACAGTTTGCAGACCAGTAGGTCGGACATGTAAACTTCCACTCCTGGCAGGAACCAGAGAAGCTGGCTGGTTATGTCCCCTAACATAGTTGCTGCTTTATCTCCTCTATGTTTTGCTTTTTTAAATTATTTATTGATCTTTTTTAATACTATCTTTTTTTTAATCTGGCGTGTTTTTATCTTATTGTTTGTATGAATGAGAGCTACAGATCGCCATATAATTTCCTTTGGGATCAATAAATTATCCATCCATCCATCCATCCATCCATCCATCCAAACCAATTGTATTCACTTCCAATCCATGAAACACATTTTTGGAATTGATTTTAAAGTATTTACAGTTACCCCAGAATAAAAGTCATATTACAAGTAGAATAGCTGTGCCGTTGCAGTTTTCTTTTATACGTGGACAAAGTGTTTGAGTTAGTATAGATTTTAAAAGCCATCATTTGAAATTAACAGTAGTCCTGTTTAATTTCCTTCTTTCTTGGGCTTTATGGGTAAAAGTTTGAAAATGAAACAGACAGTTATTAATATTGATAGATTTGGGACTGTTGAGATGGCTGTCAGCATCTTGGCAGCAGCTTTTTTTGATTAACGTATTTGCCGCCGTACACGTCGCACCGCCTTATAAGCCGCATCAGTCCAATAAAGTAAATAAAGTCTAATAAAATGGAAAAAAACATAAATAATTTGCTTTGCCCTATAAGTTGCATCTATTGTGCGTCATCGCTGACGCGTCGCATTTGTTACGCGTCACCGCTGACAACCCGGAAACATGTGCCGGTGTTGTGCCAAAAATCGATTGGCTGCCAAATGGCAGCCGCGGGAGCGTGCACAGGAGGACTTGGAACAAGAATTAAATAAGATTACCAGTAACACTTAAAAACAATTGTTTGTTTACTCAAAATTGTAACAAAGGTGTGTCTGAACTTTTTCTTAATAAATGCACTTTGACGGTCAAATCAGCTGCATTTCAAAAGCCGATACGCAGAAGCAGGAGTGCACAGAGGGATGACTCGCTGTGCATTTCTTTGAAATTTAACAAGATAACCTCCTAAAAACAATAGTATGTTTGCTCGACATTATACTAAAGGTGTGTCTCAATTGAACTTTCCTTAATAAATGCACTTTGACAGTCAAATTAGCTGCATTTCGACTGGGTATCGCAGGGAAATGCAACTGATTTGACGTTTGCTCCAGGAGTTCTGTAGCGAGACAAAGGTGGCTTGGTATGGCAAGCCAAGTGTCTCATTAATAGTCACTTTTACCTATTAATGCGATACTTGGCTTGTCATATTAGTCAAGGGTCCTCTAGTGGCTGAAAATGTTAGTGTTCAATATTTTTCATGTCAGAATGAATGAAATCATCAGATCTCAGCCAAAAATTGAGTTATAAATATTGAAGAAAAAACAAACAAAAATACATCGCTTCTCTGTATAAATTGCAGGCATGCTAATTTATGCAAAAAACTGTGACATATGCAGTGAAATTTATGGTACATGAATTTTCAGGCAACCACTTTATTACTTGGAAAGTAAATTTTAGTGTAGTTATATGAAATATATGCTGTTTTCCCTTTTTTCTCCTCATTATTCAGCATTGTATTGACATAAGAGGTTAGTCATTTCATTCAGCACAGGGACGACGTAAAAATATTTTAGATTGTATAGATTTAGGCATTGATTGAGCTACTCCAGCTGTGTTGATGGATTTTGGTGCGGTAAAAGGGGTGGATCTGAAATGGTTGTGCAACAAAAACAAAATATATGCAGTCCTTTTGGAAAAAGTAAAATAACCCAGTACACGTTGTTCGTTATTGTGTAACTATTCAGTCAGCTTCCTATAAAGCTGACATAGCAGAATGAATGCATGAAAAGTGGCCTTTGACCTCTGTTTTCCCTTGGCCTTCACTTACCACGATAACACCGGAAAGAAGCTATGTCCACTTCCTAGGTTTTTTCACTCCCTCAGACACTTTCTCTGCTTTTGTGTCCTATTGTTTCTGTGGCTGTAAAGTTTCCTTTATGTTAAACGCATAACTGACCCTGTATGCTGTTACACTGGAGAATGTGTCCATATATCAAGGTTTATACTTAACATTCAATCAGGTATTCTTAAATATTAAGTGGTTGATATGTCATAGCTGAGCTAGGAGACACTGACTAGGCCACAGCTAACATTGACCTTTTTGGTACTGGTTACATTCTCTCCTTGTGAACCTCTAACAAGTGTCCTCTTTCCCTATAATATGAACAGAGTTGAGTTTCTATCGTGTTGTAGTAATCAGTGCATCTACTTAAATATTTTGTCTTATACCCTGATGCATGCTCAATAATCCAGGTAGAAAAATCTAAAAAAAAAAGCTAAGTCTGGTCCTCTGGACATTCAAAAAACAAAACAAAACAAAGCAAAAAAAATGTGTAGAAACGTTTCGTCTTTCGTCCGAAAGACTTCCTCAGTCTAAGATTTATTTATTTATTTATTTATTTATTTAAGTTAGGACAATGCATATTAATCAACATGACAGCAATTAGCATCAATGTAAATATGCCGGAGTTAGCACAATAGCTCATTTTCATCCGTTGTCCTAAGGCAGGTATAAGAAACATCCCATACAAAAGAGCAGAGAAAAATACAAACATCACCTATATAGCACATAACACAACATAAAATTACAATAAAAATATGATGCCATAAGAAAATAGACAAAGTAATCTACACATGAGTGCACTTCTGATTAGTTTTCAGCCAAAGTTTCAAAGAATTTTTAAAGTGCCACAGTTCCTGATGGAAACTGGCAGTGTGTTCCATGACTGCGTGCCTCTGATGGACACCACCATTTGGCCAAGATGCTGTATTCAGCTCAGTCTTATAAATAGCACCCTCTCTTTTGTCTTATAATTTCACTCAAACATAAGATGGGTCAAATATCAACTTGATGTAAGTTGAATCTCACCTTGATTATTTTTCCAAGTCTTCATCAGAGTAAGTTTTACTTCAGGAAACTTTTTTTGCTCCCCAGAAACAGCTTTTTTGGATTTTTCTACCTGGATTATTGAGCATGCATCAGGGTGTCTCCAGAAACAGTTGCAAAAGTCAACTAAATTATTTTGTTCACGGATTTAAGTTTCTACTACACAGGCCATGCAAGTGCTGTAATCTGTTAATGGTTACATTTCAATAAAGCAACAACTACAGCCAACAAAGAGAGATTTT
>JBBPBX010058468.1:0-22094 GCA_038048925.1 Garcialebias charrua
TACACAAACAGCTGGACAGAAGAGGGGAAAAAGGGACAGTGAATGATCTCTCTAGTTTAGGCCATCATTGTCTCTGTATGCCCCTGTTTCTGGGTGCATCTGTCAAAGCTCCACTGAGAGCTGACTCCTACCTCTCCCTCTGGTCTTCTTACCTCTTCACCACATCATTGTTGCTGATGATACTAAAGCCATTGTTCAGTCTGAAGAGAGTCTGTCCTGTACCTGTTAGAGGAGAACAGCAGATAGTGCAAGAAGACAAAAACACAACACTTCTCTATGTTTAGCTCGTCTCGCGTTCTGGTTTTATCATCAAGGGCACAAGGAGAACAAATAAATTAGGCTGGGCCTGTAAGGTACAGTAAGGAGAGTTTCATCTTCTTCTTCTAAGAAACAGAGTGCAGAAAGTAAAGATGTGAAGGGGCACTTCTAGAGGAGAACGCTTGTAATGCAACCCTGCTGGGATTCTTGTAGTTGTGAGTTATAAGTTGTGCCCTTTCCTGTTGAATGGCATGTGGGATGAGGATTAACACAATATGACATGGCACTTTTGTTTAAGAGTACTCATATATTAAATTTTTATCGTTCTACAGAGGAAAGCTAACACAAATAATCATGTTCTATCGCAACGATACAAAGGTCAAAGCAGAGAAATTTTGGATTACACTGTGCATAGACTTGATTATATTTTTTATTGCTTTCATTCGTTGGTTTCATTAATTTCACTCACCTTGTCGATTGTTATAAAATGTCAAAGATTGTAAAATAATATTTGTCATACAGAGCACATAAGCACAAATTACAACTTTAATTTTAGAGTGAAACACAGAGAAGTGGTGGCGCAAAACTTAGAGGAGGGGAACCTGGAATCAGGAGAGCACTAGTTCAAACTCTTACGTCAAAAATGTGGATAGGAAAGCAGTAGCACCTGCTCCTGCCTCACCCTGGGCCCCTAAACAATGCCCTTAACACACCCACCTGCGCTGCCGAGTGTGCTAGCTTGACACATGTGTAGCTCAGTGGTCAGTGGTTGTGTCAGAAAGGGCATACAGTGTGAAAACCATTGACAAATCTTCATGCATGCCAAATATTTGCTTTAGCAAGATAAATTAAACATTTTATTGAAATACAAAAAAATAATACTTGTGAATAGTCTATTTTTGTACTTTTTTCTAGTAGTCGTTCTAAAAGCTGCGGTTTCTGCACTTTGACATGAACAAAATCATCAGGGTGGACTTTAAAAGTATTTTGTTGGGTCAAACAAACACATCTCTTATCTATTTTATCTCTGGAATCAATGGCTAAGAGGTGATAGATCACTAACTTATTCCAGTGCTAACATAAAGATGCATAAGACTAAATATCACATGCACGTCTAGTCAACAGAGCATCTCAGACTAACAGAACATGTATCTTTTTGGACCATAGAAGAAAGTAAAGTGGACATGGCCAAAATCGACACATGCATGAGGAGAAAATGCAAACTCCCCACACAGTCACAGGTCAAGAGGCAAGCTTGTGGTCTTGCTGTGAGACAACAGAGCACTACATTAGCATGCAGCTGTTGAAAATATTTCAGAAAAGTGTCAGCAGCTGAGATAGTAGGTGGTAAATTTTAGGAAAATGATGTACTGGCACATTCCCAGACAACCAAGACAACTTGGTAAAGAAATGTTACTGTCATATGGTTTGAAGGAGATTTTATAAAATGAGCATGAAAAGCCCACAACCACAGGACAGTATGATCACTGTTTTTTATGACACTCAGATCATCTTTAAAGTTTTAAGTAGCAAAGCTAATGTTTGTCCTACAGTACATTTTGCCATTACCAATGCACAAAATTTCAATTCAATTCAGTTTATTTATTTAGCACCAAGTCACAACAGGAGTCATCTCAGGGCACTGAACAGAAACATTCATATACGGTAAGTATATAAAAAATAAGTTAACACTATTTATCTGAGTAGACTGCTTTGAATTTAACTTTATTGCAGAACTCATCTTGAGCAAGCATGAAAGCAACAGTGGAAAGGAAAAACTCCCTCATGAGGAAGAAACTTCCAGCCAAACCAAGCTCAGGACAAGTGGCCATCTGCTTCGACCGGCTGGGTTTGAGAGGAACAGATACACAATGGCAGGTTGAGAATCACATGTTAAGATAGAAAAAATATAAAATGAAAACTATTCAATAGTAACAATTCATTTTAAGAAATGAAGTCAATTTGTCCTCCTGCAGTTTAAGCCTGTGGCAGCATAACAAGCCAACTTTAACTATAGGATTTATCAAAAGTCCAGTCTTAAAACTGGACAATGTGTCAGCCTCACAGGCAGAAACTGGAAGTTGGTTCCACAAGAGAGGAGCCTGATAACTGAAAGATCTTCCTCCCATTCTGCTTTTGGAAACTCTAGGAACCACAAGTAAGCCTGCAGTCTGAAAACAAAGTGTTCTGTTAGGAAACTATGGATCAATAAGATCTCGAATGTAAGATGGAGCTAGGTTGTTGAGAGCTTTGTAGGTTAGAAGTAAGATTTTGAATTCAATTCTGAATTTGACCTTTATAAATGTTCAAACACCACAATATTCTAGCAACAGACAGTTGCACAGAAAATGTGACTACAACTTGGTTTGACTCCATGTAAAGTTATCTGTATATTACCAGTACACTATTTTACAGAGCAGGCTAGTTTATGTTGACCATTGTTTGGTGCAAATAGACACTCTGGAACAATTAATGCATCATAAATACTTCCAACAACACAACTTAAACAAAATATATTCATAAGGTTTTGATTTTTTAAAACAAAACTTTTCATTTCACTATTTCATTTATTTATATTTATTTGTTGCTTATTTTCAATTACCGGACTTGTTTTTCTGAATTGTAGCTTTGTTGAATGAAAGCTCTATGGTATTGTATACATCTTTCAGCAGTACTGAGTTTTGTGCTACGTTGACAGTGAAAAATAAATTATTCAAGTTTTGCAAAATACGAGCTCATTTTGTATTACAAAACAAGACTATACTCAGAAAAACAACACACTAACACATTAAAAAAGGTGTTCAATACAGGATCAACTGGACTTTATTTGTTGCAGAAAACGTTTCGACTTCTGTCCAGAAGTCTTTTTCAATTCTGAAGAATTGTTTTCTGCAACAAATAAAGTCCAGTTGATCCTGTATTGAACGCCTTTTTTGATTTCATCATGTCCTGGACGACTGAGAATCTTCACCAGCACACACTAACACATTCAATTACTATCAGATAAATGTTATTTTAAGGCAACATTCAGATATTCATTAATTTTTTTTGTTTGTTTATATTGCATGTAACTGACGCAGGTACTGTATTGTGGTGATAATATAAAGGTGTTAAAACACCTTGAATAGTCCAGATTTTTCCATATCAGGTGGTTTCAATTTGTGTTGTACCAAACATGAAAGTATTTTATATCCAAGTTGTGTAACTAAATATTTTGCCAAATCAACTTTTTGTCTCATGTGTCCTTGTACTGGTTTTGTGATGGGCTGACAACCGTCCAGCATGTACCCAAACCACTTGCCTGATGACTGTGGGAGGTATAAGCCCCTAAACAGAACTGTTGATGCTTCAGCATCAGTTATAGAGTGGATCACTTTAATGTTCTTGTTTTCTTTATTTGGCATTGAATCCATTCCAAAGCATTTTTGTAACACTCTGCTTTTCAGCTTTGAACAAATATATTCGAGTTGTTCACAAGAACTGAAAACATTGTCTTGATATTTAGAAAACACTGAATAAATATTCTGGATTTTATGACTACAAAGTAAACAAGCAGACTAAAGGAAATAATCGAAATGTGATAATCAATGAAACTAACTTTTTGAAACACTATTGAAACACAAAATATTTTATGTTTCATGAAAACAACACCTTTCAGTGAAAAGTACTGTATAGACATATAAGGCTAGCACCTTGTTGTGCCCCCACAACACAGAAGACCTCAGGTTCATCATGGATCTACAGAATCAATAGGCAGCATTGATGCCTTTAATAATGGTAGGGTTAAGTGCAGATAGACCACTGAGAATATGAGGTAGAGTACTTTTATCACAGATCTTTGATGAAATGGGACTCATGACAGTTAGAGAAGGCTTTTAGGTGTTTATGGCATACCCCATAAGAACATTTAGCTGGAATAGCTGATGTGTTTAATATTGCTAACAGATTACAGCTTAAAATTTGTAGGTTTCAATGATCAGCATGCTTTTGAAAAAACTGAACAAAATGTTCTTTACTAGTAATACAAAAGCCTTGTACAGTAGAACAAGGTGCTACAATAACAAAAATACTTACCGGTAACTCATAAAGACCACCTACACTCTGTAAACACAGCCAACTCCAACACTGAAAGGTTCTTGTCCAAGAACACTATGAACACTTTTTGACTTCAGTGAGGAACACAGGCATGTTTTTTCTTCCTCCATATGCTTTGGAATTATTTCTTTTGTGTTTTAACTTTAAAATGAATAAATTAAATTAAATAAAAAAAATAAAAAATTGCAGTTTCCCTAATTGCTGGAAGCACTTTGTGAGGAGAAGCTAGGTTGTTGATGGAGTTGTTCTCTTTGTCAGCTGTGTAACATGGTGATCTTTGGAATTTGTATTTTATTTGCGCTGATTTCTTTCTTTCAGGCTGTAACAGCCTCATCATTTCCATGAACTAAGCATGGCTACTCTATTGAGGTCTGACTACTTTGTGTCACATCTGGGGAACTGATAGAATTTAGTTTTACACTGTTTGATAAATAACTAATTGATAAAGCATCTGGAATTGTTAAATGTTAAGTGGACTGTGTTTATGTACAGCTTTCTGCTCCTGCTAACCACTCAAAGCACATTAACATTACAAACCCTGTTTACACATTTGCCCATTTACACGTGCACTCCCACACTAATTACCCACTTGGGCAACATGGAGTTCAATGTACTGCCCAAAGACACTTTTGTCACGTTTGAAAGCTGGATAACTACGCAACAATGTTTTTTTTTTTTTTACTGGTGCACTGTTTTTAGCCACAGTATGGTTATATTGCATCTACTGTATGCTGAACAGGTGAAAATGGAGTATAATCTTATTTTGCGAGTCTAATCTTACTTGTATTTCACTTGTCAGAAAATGACCAAAATCATTTTTAAAACCTGCTTTACTGCTTAAGGAACTAAATGTGTTCATTTTGATCACTTCACTACTGTAGTTATGCCTCATTTTCACCTTTGCTATCTTACCAAAATGCTCTTGTGCTATAATTTTAGAAATAAAAAAGACTAAACCAGCAAGGTAATTTAATCAAGGCAAATTAAACTCAGATAAAAACTGATGTTTTTTTTTAGAGAACACTCACAGTCAGTAACTGCTTGTGACAGGATTTCCAGTCCTCCACAGTAAAAGAGGGGCACCTGCTTCATCCTCGACAGTTCCTCCAGAAGTTGGGGCACTGCTGTGGCCTTCGTTTCTCCTTTTACAAGATCGTGCCTCGCATTCATTTCCTGACGTTCTCTCTCTTCTTCCACAGCTACCAGATCCAGGTATTCTTCAAAGTAAAAAAATAAATAAAAAATAGGCAATAAGACAAAAAAAGGTAGTTAATCTTTAACTGAAACGGTAATTGCAAAGTAAAATGTATAAAGCAAAATGAAATTACTCTGATGCATGCTCAAAATGAAATTACCTATTTTTGAAATTACCAATTCACTGAGCATTAAGAAGCTAACATTTAACTGGAATTTTTTTTTTCATTTTTTTTTCAGCTGCTCCCTTCTTCAGGGGTCACTACAGTGAACTAACTCGCACCGAGATGTGGCAATTGTTTTTACGCTGGATGCCCTTACTGACGCAACCACAGTCTACCAAGCTACCACAGCCCTCTGTGTGGAGCAGAGAGTTTATATCTAGGCCGCTCGACTCGGGGGAGCAGATGGTGGAGGTTAAGGGCCTTGCTCAGTGGCCCAGAGTGAGGAAAATGAGGGTGGAGGCAGGTGTGGGAGCTTTAACTTTCCCACCCACATTTTGTTGTTGTCGGTCCAGAGGTCAAGCCAGCGACCTTCCGATCACAGGCTTGCCTTCTTTAACCTCTGCACCACCACTGCCGCGTAACTGGATGGAAACCGGATCTAATCTTCTGTTTGGCTCTATGTATTTTCATTTTTATTTATTTGTTTATTTATTTATTTTTATTTTTTGCTGTGTGCTTTGCTTGTTTGTTTCTGCTGTACAGCACTTTGGTTAGTCTTGTTGCTGTTTTAAGTGCTTTATAAATAAAGTGGTATATGGTATGGTATGGTATGGTATGGCATGGTGTATGGTATGTTATGGTATGGTATGTATGGTATGGTATGGCATATGGTATGGTGTATGGTATGGTGTATGGTATGGTATGGTATGGTAGGATGCTATGGTATGGTATGGTATGGTATGGTATGGTGTATGGTATGGTATGGTGTATGGTATGGTGTATGGTATGGTATGGTATGATGGCATGGCATGGTATGGTGTATGGTATGGTGTATGGTGTATGGTATGGTATGGTGTATGGTATGGTATGGTGTATGGTATGGTATGGTGTATGGTATGGTGTATGGTATGGTATGATGGTATGGCATGGTATGGTGTATGGTATGGTGTATGGTATGGTATGGTATGGTGTATGGTATGGTATGGTATGGTGTATGGTATGATGGTATGGCATGGTATAGTAAACCAGACTAAAGAAGACTGGGTGAGATCTGAAATGTCTCTATGAACCACAAGAAGTCCAGTTGACATCTGTTTAAAGCCTCAGGTCATTCAGAATTTCCTCACTTAAGCCATGGAAATACATTCCTACCTTTCACCATCCTCTTCTTCCCAGGTTCAATTTCCAGTATTTTTTCAAAGCACTTTCTTGCCTAAAAAAAGAAAAACACATTCCTTCATCAAAGCCTTTTTTTTTGCTCTACTTATCTCCATCCATCCATTATCTTTACCCGCTTCATCCTTTTTCAAGCTGTGGGGGTCACTGGTGCCTATATCCAGCCATCATTGTGACAGGCAGGGGACACCCTGGACAAGTCTCCAGTCCATCACAGGGACACATAGAGACAAACGAGACAAACATCCATTCACTCTCTCACTCACACCTAAGGGCAATTTAGAGTTACCAATCAGTCTAACATGCATGTTTTTGGTCTGTGGGAGGAAACCGGAATACCTGGAGAAAAACCCACAGATGCACAGAGAGAACATGCAAACTCCACACAGAAAGACCCCCGACCAAGGTTTGATCCGGCATCCTTCTCACTAAGAAGCAGCAGCTCTACCAGCCAAAAAAAAATTAAATAAAAAGTTTAAAACTGAAACCTATGGTGCCTTTTTATTAATTGATATACTGTATGCAGGTATTAAAGTTAAGTATCAGACTATTTTATATTCAAAGCTTTTATATATTTATGACAGCATGTTTTAAAAAAGATCCCTAGACATTGATTTAATTAGGATTGGTCCAGAAGTTCTTCACATGCAGCATGGCTGATTTCTACTGAAGCCTAATTAATATTATTCAAATTTAAAGTATACTACTACTACACTGTAGCCTGGTTTTTGGTCTGGGTAAGTGAAATGTTATGATATGCTCTCCATAGAGCAACTATTAAAATGAGAATGTGTGATTAGCTTTAATGAGATTCAATTATACACACCTCATTATATTCCTTCAATCCGTGGTATGCTTTGCCCATATGTAGATACGCCTTTATACATCTCTCATTACACTGAAAGACAGAAAATGAAAATGGAAGTGTGTTACATAAAGCAATTCAACTACACATCTGGTCATCTACACATCTGCACATAATAGCAAAATTATGTTTCTACATTGATAACAGTACCAGTGTGAGAATTCAGTCTCAACTTCTCTGTTCAGCACCAATATACATATGTAAAATGATTCAATTAAATTACTTTGAAATATACTCTGATGCACAATATTATCAGCATGGTATCGGTATCGGTCGATATTAGCGTTAAAGTTCAATATCTGACATGGGCCATTCCATTAAAATAACTAGCAGATATAAAAGGTGCTGTTTTGCCTGCAGCGGTATAGCACAACGCGATGACGTCACGTGCGCCTACCCGATCTCACTGCGGAGAGGAAAATTCTAAATGTCGGCGGTGTCGGATTCTGAAGATTTATGGATTATGTTGAGCCTCGATACATCGTCCGCAGTCTGAGATATTTTTCTGACATAATGTTACACGAGTTACAAGCCGTCATTTCCGACGTCATTGAGGAGCTAATAGCCGATAGCACGACTTGTTGGGTGAGTTCTACCACAGACATTTGGACATCTTGTTACCATGTTACCATGTTAGCATGATTAGTCTTACGGCACAATGGCTAGACAAAAACTTTGAACTTGAAAAAAGGCTGTCCTTCATGCACAGGAGTGCAGCGGATCCCACACTGCAGCTAGGAACCTGGAACAATCCTCCACAAGTGAGAAAGCATTGCATATGACTAATGCTAATAAATAACATTTAACACTTTTCATTTAATTTAATTTAAAGTGCTATGCATATCATATGGCTGTTACTGAATATATGTCACCAGCTCTTACAGCTGTTACACATTTTTTATAGCAAAATATGCCCAAATAAGAGGGCTATGCTCTGACAAAGGAAAGTATATAAAATACCGGTATTGGTATCGGTTATCGACCAAATAAGTTATATATTGGCATATCTGATATCGGCCAAAAATCCAGTATCGTGCATCCCTAATATACTCAATTAAAAAGAAAAATTAAGGAAACTGAGATTACAAATTTATTATTAAGCTAACTTTTTATTCATTAAAAAAAATAGTATTTTAATAATCAAACACCATTTACAAACTGATGTCATCAGAAGTCTTCATAGCAATAGAAGTTTACCTTACCTTCAAGGCCCATTCACAGTCATCAATAGCCTCCTTATATCTTTTCAGCTTGATGTAGGCCTAGACAAGTTTAAAAGTGAAACACTGGTGTCAAATAGAAACTGACAAGAAATAACAAAAGATACAGATTTTTGTGTGTGTGTGTGTGTGTGTGGTGTGTTGTGTGTGTGTGTGTGTGTGTGTGTGTGCGTGTGTATGTGTTTTTGGTAATAACATAAAGCAGACGGAAGTTTAAAGTTGTAAAAAAGTAATATATTACAAGTAATGTGTGTGTGTGTGTGTGTGTGTGTGTGTGCGTGTGTATGTGTTTTTGGTAATAACATAAAGCAGACGGAAGTTTAAAGTTGTAAAAAAGTAATATATTACAAGTAAGTGCGTGTGACAACAAGCATGCTAAAATTAACATCCAGTGAGGAAACTTGACAGCCAAGTGTTAAATGAATATATCACAGTGGTGAGCATTTCATCACAGGTTTTAAAAGAATCGTCACCAGCATGTTGCTATTTGCTGCAAAGATGTATTTGTGATGTTTGCCATACAAGTTGAAGAATAATATCAACTCAAAGAATTACATTATATTATAATGATCTATTTGTGTTTGTTTCTTTGTCTTTATTTTAGGACAAAGATATAAATTCAAGGCTGAAGTTATTTACTTGTGCTCGGTTGGTGTAGAGAGGCAGCATGTCCTTTAGTTCAGCCAACCCTTCACTGTAAAACTTGACAGCAGTTTCATAGTCCTCTTGAACATACGCTTCATTCCCCTTGTCTTTGAGAGCTGCAGTGATACAGTGCAACAATTAAAAATGTTCACAAGCTCAAGAAAGCAGCAGTAACAGCTCCATAAACACGTGCATACCAGTTGCCTTTTTCACTTTTGCCATTCTCTTTATTCTACGGTCTTCGGCATCTTTCTCCATAATCTGCATAAAATTCTCTGATAGGAAGAAAGAAACCTTTAAAACCATAATTGAGGCTCAATGTGACTTATCTGTCTAAATAAAGGTTGAATGAATGAATTAATTAATTAAAAACAGAAGCTTAAAGGGCAACGTTATTTTTTATAATTTGGTGTGAAGACAGTGAAGTCCACAGCAATGCTTTTAGATCTTGTGTAACCCTGATAGTGTGATTGCAATTTCTTTAAGTATTCCTGACTTAAATTAAAATGTTCAGTCAGGGTCTTTTTAGTGCTAAAATATTCACACAAAGACACGTATAAGGATAATAAAAACTGTTTCTGGCTGCACAGCCTCAAGCATAAAGATTGTTTTCCTTCCTTATGAATTCCTTGTGAGGTGTGTGCATTTCTATTTAAAATAAAATCACAGACAGATGTGTGAAACGTTTGGATATTTTCAGCTTTACTGTTATTAATGACTTCTGCTTCACTGAGTATCAAGAAAACTTGCCACTATAAAGCATGTCAGTATATAACCATACACTGCATGCTATCTTAGAGCTGTTTTTATTTTTCTATTTTCTCTACAGCCCATTTGTGGACTAAACAGTCGTGTCAAGTGTTTCACTGCACGGTGGGTGAAAATTCAAACAAATACTTATATCTGCTTATTGTTCCAGGTATCCATAGCAACTTCTTAATTTGTCTTGATTTTTTTCCCACTTTAATTTGTACTAGAACTGAACCATTTCTTTATCATGCACAGCATAAATCTGATGAAGAAAACTGATACTTTTGTTTTTTTTTATTGTGGCTCACCTGGACTTTCATTCTGTGGACTCTGTAAAACAAAGAAAATCAAAAGAAGGTAAAGAAGCAAGTCCTACTGTCCATATAAAACAGGATGTGACAAGACAGACAACTTAACACAACAAGACATTGTTGGTGGCATTTACACGCCTGAGGTACAATGGTAAGACAGAGAAAGACGCAAAGAGACAGACAGTGACAAAAACTGAGAGAGACAGAAAGCACGAGGACAACAACATGCTGGTGACTTTTTGTGCATGTTTTACCATGGAAGGATGGGCTGGTGGATTTGTGTTGATTGTTGTCTTGTTAACTTTTGTCCTGCAGGGTTTATCCAAAGCAGTGATGAAGCAATCGGCCTTTGCCACAGCTTTTTCTTGCACTTCAACATCAGAGGACTGAAAGTCTTCCAGTAGCTGACCTGCAGAAGAAATAAAAAAAATGTATATGTTCCTGCTTTCTCAACTCATGCATAAAAACAGAATCAGACATAAATAAAAAGTCCATTTGATAATCATTGCATGGTCACATTTTCTGCGTCCATTAATTTACAACTTTGTCTACAGCTTCAAGTTATATTAGTGTTTAGTATCGCTGCGTATGTTTATCTAATATTTGTAAATTATACATTGATAAAGCTAAACACATTAAGACTTACTTTTATTTGATTTTTTTAACATCCATAATACATATATTTTTTAAACGCAAGTTATCAATAACTTTAAAAAAAAGTTTACATTTGTTAGTAAATCATTTCATGTAGCATTATAGCTGGCCTTCTTTTTCGGTGCTTAAGGAAAGACAAACAATTCAGCCAGTACTTACTTATTTTGTCAACATTCTGCATAAAACGGTCAAAGTCTTCAAGATTTTCCATCACTAAATCAACCTTTTTTATTATCTCTGAAGCTACGGAAGTATGTTTTAAGCTAGCGCCGAACTTCTCTTTAGAAGTCACCAGAGCCGTATATTCACTTTATATGGCTCTGGAAGTCACGGCGTCTGGTTACCATGGTGACGTGATGCTTTCAGGGTCACTCGTTAATTATAAACTGACAATGGAGTTCAGCGCTTTTTGCTGTTTTAGTTTTTTGTTTATTTTTATTTAGATATGAGTCGAATATTACTACTGATTATTAAGATGAACAGTTTATTTTGTGTTACAAAACAATTATTTTTTTAGAGTTTTCTTGATATATGTGTGTGGTCACGTGAACATTTGAAGGCAGCTTTTCTCATCCTTTATTCAGAGCCCTATCCACAATATTCCTACGCCCCATGATGCCTTGCGCGAATTATGGGAACGACTTCCGCCTGAAGTGAGAGCAGCAGTTAAAGCCCAGTCTACTGGCTGTATTTTTCACTTTTGTTTTTTTGTTTTGTTTATTTCTAATTAATTGCAACGGTTACTTCGTGTTGGGTTAGTGGGTGTTGCTGTCGGGTAGACGTTTGTTCAAAGTGCAGTTTTCACTTCATCCCAAAAATAAGTAAACGTGAAGGATTTATCTCCATCGGAGGAGCTGACAGCTGCACCTCCTCTGCCTGATCTGCTCCCGAAGACGTCGTGTTCAGATCACGTTTTCTCCGGTAAACAAAATATTCTACATAAATCATTTTGTGAAACAATTTCAGAACAATGTGAGAGTATAATTTTCTCTGTGTTGGAGCTGTTGTTGTTTTTTTCTTCATGATTTAGCACCGTCTACTAGCTGTGGTTAGCTTAGCATGTAGCGTTAGCATCTGTTAAAGTATTTACTAAACAAATCTGTGGATAAATAATATAACTACATGTGTGTGTAATACATTTACATATGCTGTGTGTATGTGTATACTGTATGCACACTATATATACAGTATATACATACATACTGCACATACATACTGTACTGTAGTACTGTTTTGATTGTAGGTCCCTGTTACTCTCATGTGAATAAAGCAGTGGGATGCTGTTTGTACAGAAAATATTCCATAACACAAGCTCATCTTTTGGTTATTACTACATTTGTTCTATTGAAATATTTATATTTTCAGGAAGGCCTGCACACAAGTCACAGACTGGTCTCCCACGCTGAAGTTGACAGACACACTTACTCTGAGACGCAGGAGCAGAAGAACAAGTAATGACACAAGCACCTGGCACAATAATTCAAAAATATTAAAGTAAATCTAAGATAAAATTACTGAAATCAATATAAAATTGAACATTACAGTATATCTTTGTGAATGAGTAAAAAATGTAGGAGCAACTGTATTTATTCTTTCTACTTTGAGTAGCAAACTTGGTCTTATTTTAGACTTTGTGATGCAAACATGACAGTTTTATTCTTTTTTTAAGGTACAGACGAGTGAAGGGCCAAGTTCCATCGTCTTGGATTCCGGAGGGGTTTGCTGCTTGCGCCAGTCGTCCAGTGGTCGTCCAGTGGTTGTCCAGTGGTCCCACATGATTAGGAATCTGTTCCAGTTTGTTTAAAATCAGAAACTGCCCATCATTTCTTGTTGAGTGTATTTGACCTGGTATTTATTCTGGTATTTATTCTGCAGCCAATCATTTTCATTAAAAGACATCAAATCACCCACAGTTCTCATATTGTATTCAGTTTCAAATGTTTTTAGTTTATTCATTCATTCATTCAACCTTTATTTATACAGGCTTGCCTCGTTGAGCCACGGGGACTCATTTACAAGAGGGACCTGTCTCACTCACACCCAGAGTCAATTTAGAGTTAACAATCAGCCTAAAATTTATAATTATAGCTTTTATTCTTATCAATCTCCTCCTGGAGGAGGAACCACAGCAACATGCATGTTTTTAAGTTTTGTACTTGTCAATAAAAAACTAAACTGGTAAGTTGCCAAAAAAACAATCACATCTAGTGTTTTTATTTGCAGTAGAACTTCTCATTAGACATTAAACAATGTATCTTATTGAAATAAAGAAGGTGAAACACAGCAACACCAAATGCACTTCAAACGCAGATTTATTTATAGAAATTATATTTTCACTCATTTGTTGCTGTGGTACATAACTGCACACAAACTTCTGGACCAACTGGAGCTTCATCCATCCCTGGACCAACTGGAGCTTCATCCATCCATCCCTGGACCAACTGGAGCATCATCCATCCATCCCTGGAACTCACCTTATGCAGAAATATAACAGAAAGGAGGAAAAGAAAAGTACAGTATACAAACATTAGGGTTCATTTATGAACACACACAAACACACCTAGATTATATATAAAAGAAACCCACGCACACACACACACACACACACACCTATATTATATATATATATAAATAAACACAACAGACACCTATATTATATATACAGTATAAATAAATATACACAGACAGCATACATACAGTATATAGGTGCGTGTGTTTATTTGCCAGTTATGCACGAAAATATTAGTATCATTTAATCACTGACTACATAAAATCATTAAACTAAAAGCTGTCTCTTAAATCATACCTGGTGTTCTCGTTCCTCTGGAGGATACAGAGTCTTTTTTCAGGTGGTTTCTCGTAGCCCAGCCACAAAGAAGGATGCAGGTTTTTGTTTTCGGAGCATGTTCAACACACACTAGTTGCAGCCACTAATTCAGCTTCGTCTGATTATTCTTACAGCCACGAACAGTGCAACAGGTACCAGAGCTCCACAAGACATCTTCATGACAATTTTAGCTCAAAATAACAGAAAACAGAACTTTAACAGAACTTCTACGATGCGCACAGATAAACAAGTAAACAACGAGGAGCCAATGCAGAAATTCTACTTCCGGGGTCAAAACGGAAGTAAGTCCCATAATCGCAAATACAGTGCCACCTTCAGGAATATTGTGGATAAAGATCTCTTCATAGGGCTCTGCCTTTATTCAACTCTATGTTCAAATCAGGAGGGGGGAAAAAAGTCCAAATGCGCTCTTTCTAAAGTAGAAATAATTTTATTTCCACTATTACTTTTTGATAGGCTATTCATTCAATTTTAAATTGCCTTATTCTCAAACACATTTACAATGCGCATCCAAAGCTGTTTGTGAAATAAGTGAAGAGGGGACAGAAATATAGAGTTAATCTTATCTCGCTCCACACTTCAGTGAATCTGCTTTTAAAAAGACATGTTCGCCAACAAACCACACGTTGACGGTTTCTTTTTTAGCTCTTTACTGCCTCCTTGTGGTGAAACTACATAATAGACTAAAACAGGAGAAAATCAATTTTGCTTTAATTTCCAAATAAATGAACAGAGATGTGCCGGAAGGAGATCAAAGTCACTTCTTCTAGAAAATTTAAAAATAAAAATGTATGAAACACAAACTAAAAGTCATACAGTCATCACCAATTATGTTTTTTAAATCAAAACCATCACCTGAATGTGTATTGTTATATACAAATTATTTGAAACGAGATAGACAGCTTCACACTGCTCTAAATGTTATCATCAACAAGTAATCTGAAAATGCAAAAAATGCAAGTATTTTAAATAAAACAAATTCGTTTAAAAGCTGAATTAAATAATTCTGTACATTTTATAGTAAATGGACTGTAGCAACTTTCTATCTATCAAGATACTTAAAGCACATCACATCACAATCTGTGCCCTAATTTACCTCCACACACATTCATACAGCTCTCTAGATCTCTACAAAGCTAATATGAAGAGACAAATCAGTACTTTAGATCACATACATACACACATCAGAGGCAATGTGTCTTGCCCAGGGGTCAACATGTGACTGCAGGTGGAATTGAACCCCCATCTCACCTGACTCTCCAATTGGAGGACAACTACTCTAACCACTCAGTCACAGCTGCCCCAAGTCATCCCAGAATAAATATAAGTAGTCATAAACTAAGAAATGAATTACCGGTACAATAATTGCAATGCAAAGAAGACATGCTGCCAATTTATACCAGCTGTAACATTTTAGTCTTTAAAATTAAAGTTAACAACAAGAAAATACATTTAATCAATAACTTTTAAAAGTTACACAATTAGTCATGTTTGTTTTTAGCTTCTGCTTTTATGAAAACTGAACATTTTCTGGAAACATTTGTCTATGGAAGTGAACGATATACAGGTTTTGGAGCAATTGTGCAAAAGCGTAAAGAGCTATTCAACTAAACTGCTCAGGGGGCCACCGTTTCTGAAAATCAGCAGCTCAGGGGCCGGACATCCAGCAATTAAAGTATTTATGTAAATAAACTTTTACCTTTTCAAGTTGTTTGTTTTTTTGCATTGAATCATAAACGAAATAAACAGAAGTTGAATCCAAACGCAGAACACCCCCCTCCCCAAAAAAGAAAAAAATAACCCATTGATGGGCCTGAAGTCACCAGTTGAATGACTAACCCTGAACTATGCTTATGTACGGTAGTTAAAGATTAAAAAGATAAATATCTCCCCGAGGCTCAATGGGATTAACCTGAATAAATAAAGGTTGAATGAACGAATGTAAAAGGCTAAATCTTTACAGTGTATAGTAATATTGCATAACTTTTACACTCTTCCTTTGCATATTTTAACATTACCCTAAAATCCCTGCTTTGTTAATTTGAACTTTTAGCCACAAATCAGTTGTAACTTAAAATACTATTTCAAGGTATTTTCAGAGGAATATTGGAAAATCAAAACAATTTTTAAAGTTGCACAGAGGACAATTTTATTTCAGTTCAGTTCAGTCACAACAGAAGTCATTTCAGAGACCTGAACAGAAACATTCATCTTCTTCTTCTTTTTTCGGCTGTTCCCTCTTCAGGGTCTCCACAGTGAGTCATCCTCCTCCACCTCACTCTGTCCTCTGCATCCTCTGTCCTCACTCCAACTACCTCCATGTCCTCTCTAACTGCATCCATATATCTCCTCTTTGTCTTTTTCCTGGCAGCTGCATTTCTAACATCCTTCTACCAATATACCCACTGTCCCTCCTCTGGACATGTCCAAACCATCTCAGTCTGGCCTCCCTAACTTTATCTCCCAGTTGTTCAACATGTGCTGTACCTCTGATGATCTCATTCCTAATCTTATCCACTGGTGCAGTCACTGTGTGAGAAGTGGGGGACACCCTGGATAGGTCTCCACTCCATCGCAGGGACACATGGAGACAAATAAGATAAACAACCATTCACTCTTTCATTCACACCTTGGGAGTTAGTCTAACATGGATGTTTTTGGTCTGCGGGAGGAAACAGGAGTATATGAAGAAAACCCACACATGCACGGAGAGATCATGCAAACTCCGCCCAGAAAGGCTCCCGGACCGGGATTTGAACTGGTGACCTTCTTGCTGAGAGCTCTGCCAACTGAGGCACTCTGCTGGGTCACCAAAAATCATTCTCCCTGGTAATGTGCAGCCAGCAAGTCTTATACAAAGATGGTTTTATACATGCATTACATGTCATATGTTACTGCTTACCGTTAATCGTCAGTAAATGACCACCAGTAAAGAAATGAATATACTGGTAGTTACCCGTGACAGAAGAGCTGTGGTCTTTAAATGTCTACTGGAGGGAGTTTTGCTCATTTTAGTTCTGTTTTGCTTGATTCAAAAAATTAATACTGTAATTCTGTTTTAGCTGCCTAATCATAATTTCAGCCCTTTTGGACTGGACACCTGTCCAGGGTGTCCCCCGCCTCTCGCACATAGCTGGACATGGGCACCAGTGAGTGACCCCCACAATTTGAAAAGGAAGAAGTGGGTAAAGATAATGGATGGATGGATGGATGGATGGATGGATGTTGATGTGACAGCTCTACCAACTGAGCCACTGTGCCGCTCGATGGCTTGAACTTATTTGTAATTTAATTCAGAGCCCACTCAACTTAGTAGCTATAAGTAGCTTGCAAACTTTGTCTTTGTACTTGAAGAATGTGCACAGTTTTGTGAGTTATTTTGTTTAGCAGAGTACTGATAAGGGCTTTTGTGTGGCCAGACACAAGCTGCTACGGATGCCGTGTTGTCTCAGAAGATATCAGATACAGACAGCACACTGCTGCTGCTGATTAAAAGAGCTGCCTTTGCACAATAAATCTACTCAGTACCTCTGTCTGCAAAATTTAAGACCAACTTTGAATGAATAGTTTGGTTAATTTTAATCATGAATCACTTACTCTCGTTTCATTCAAAGGACAATGCACGTTAACCAATATTTCTAAAGAATATGAATGTGTACCGGAGTTAGAACAATAGCTAATTGTGGAGATTTCCAGAATTTTCTGCACTACCTTCACCACCACTTCACTGAGAATTTCAAGCCATAAAAGTTATGAACATGAATAAGTGACAATGGGCAGCCCTGGCAGAGACCAACTCCCACCCGGAAGGGGTCCGACTTACTACCGACAATGCAAACCAAACTCTCAAGAGTCAGAGAATCTTTATTGTCATTTGCACCGCACGTGGTACATGTGATGAAACGAGATTATGTACACAGGGTCCCAGTTACATCCAACAACAACAAAAATGTAAGAGAAGAACAGTAGTAACATCTAAGATATGAACTAAGAAAAACATCAGCTAAAAATACACTAAGCACCAATGTAATAGAAAAACATCATTACAAGCAGCAGCACGAACATGAGTCTGTATGAGCAGATGGTCACAGATGAACACAGCAACAAGAAAACAGATCAGCATCAGCATGATGTGATATTTTGCAGTGATTATTCTTATCATTTATTTATTCATGAGTCTAACAGCCTCAGGGTAGAAGCTGTTCCTCAGTCTAGTGGTTCTACATTTGATGCTCCTCAACCTCCTTCCTGAGGGGAGTGGGGCAAAAAGTGTGTGTGCTGGGTGAGTGGGGTCCTTCATGATGCAGGTGGCCCTCTTCCTGCTTCTGGAGGTGTAAATGTCTGTGATAATGGAGGTATAGGGATCAAACAGCCCGTAGCAACGGGCCCCCAAGCCCATACTTGCTGAGCACCCCCCACAGTGTATCTCAAGGAACACGGTCAAAAGCCTTCTCCAAGTCCAGAAAACACATGTAGACTGGATGAGCAACCTCCCATGACCCCTTGAGGACCCTAGTGAGGGTAAAGAGCTGATCCAGCATTCCACGGCCAGGATGGAATGCGCATTGTTCCTCCTGGATCTGAGGTTTGACCAACGATCAAATTTGCTTGCATGCCCCATACCCCTGAATAGACCTTTCGAGGAAGACAAAGGAGAGTGCCCTGCAATTGAAGGACACCTTCTGGTCCCCCTTTGATTTAACTGGACATCATTAACTTCACACAGACTCTCTCACTGGTACATTTTCATCTTTAAATCACTTCTTGGTCTGCTGCCTTCATACATCTCCTCCTACATGTCACATTGTCAGTGCAGCTACAGCATTCACTCTCAGAACACTATTACCTGCAGTGTCCCCTTATTACCAAAAGGGCCTTTTCTTACTCTGTTCCTGTAACCTGGAACAACTTGCAAAAAGATCTGAAGCTGTCGACTTTGACCTCTAAGGGATTTTGAACAATTGTTGAGTTCAGTTCAAAAATCTATGCAAACGTGTTTTTAGTATTTTTACTCCGTTTCATAATGTAGCTGTTTTTGTTTTGTATATCTCTTGTTTTATTTACTTATTTACTTTTCATTTTATATGAAATTTATGGCTGTTTATTGTTGTCTACACCTCATCTGTGGTTTGTCTAAAACAAGTCTATCTTGTAAACAAGTCTTTGTGACTCAATGAGCCTAATCTGTATAAATAAAGATTGACTGTATTTATTTCATTTAGACATCTACATTTTTGTTTCGTCATCTGCAAGGTGTTTATTAATTTATTAGTGTGTGAAATTGTAAAACGAACATCTCTGAATATTGCAAATCAACCCAAATGTATATACCAGTATACTTTTTTTCATATGTGGCTCATAGGGAGCTCATCCAGCATCAAAACAAGCTCGTTCTTAAATAGCATTAGTCATGGGAAAATCCAAAGAATTTCTCCAACTTTACATGGAAGAGAGTGATAGCAGTCATCAAGAAGTAGAAAAAAATGTGGAACAACAGTGACATTATTGAGAAGTGTCTTACAAAGTACATGATAGGCCATCATCTAAATGTACACCCAGAAAGTCTCTGAACTGCTCAACACAGTCCCCACTTGTACGAAGAGGATGCACTTCACACTCTGTGTGCTGCTCTCTGTTTTTTTTAAAGGACTCCACTCACACAGCACACACACTTTTTACCCTGCTCCCCTCAGGCAGGATGTTGAGGAGCATTAAATGTAGAACCACTAGACTGAGGAACAGCTTATACCCGGTTAGACTCATAAATCCCTAACCAGGATAATCACTGCAATGCCATTTTAATTGGAGATTTAACACTTTGTGCTGCTGATTATCCATGCTGCTGATTTCTTACCCATAACCTGCTGTATTCATACCCATCTGCCAACAGACTCATGTTCAGGCTGCTGTTTAATATATCGTTTTATATTACATTATTGTTTAACATATACTGTATCTTAGATCCTTGTATACTGTTCCTTTTTTTGTTTGTTTGTTTATGTTGTTGCTATTTTTGGGTGTAACTGGGACCTTGAGTACACAATTTCGTTCCACGTTCATGTACCACATGTGATGCGATGCGAATGACAACAAAGTTACCTTGAAATTTGTTTTCCAATCAGCTCTTTGAGGTTTGCATTGTTCCAAGCGCTCTTGTTCTGCAGATTCCACTCTGAATACTTATTAATTTCACCTTTTACAGCAGTTTAATCCCTCTTAAGAAGTCAACCTCCCCAAATTTATTAGTACTGTATCATGATAATAGATTACATTGTTCGGGTTCATTGTAGTCACAGCTGTACAAAGTCTCTGTTTATTTTTTTATTGGTCTGATAAATAAAAGGTGGGGTGGATTTTCATCGATGCCAGTTAGTTCTGTTGTCATCCTGTCTTTGAGTTCAAGTAAAATATTATTTTTCAACATTATGGTTCAGGTGACTGAGTCTGCTGACATCTCTGGCAGTGAGTCTGATTACCAAGCAGACAACATATTAGGTTTATAATGATCCAAAATGATGATCTACCTGCACACATGTAAAAAGTACAAAGTAGGATCCACCCTTCCTCATAAAAATGAGTGCCCTTTCTTTTCTGGTACACAGCATCAAAATTGGTTCTCCAGGTCAGCGCAATGTTCGGCACTCCACCACTACATCACATTTAGTAACATTTTACTGATAAGATCTTTTTATAACTTTTTTTAAACTGTAAGTTCTAAAGGTTGTTGTTCTCTCAACACTTTTAATCACACACAAAAGCAGCTGACGCTAAATCTTACTGAATGAGTGTTTTATTTTTAAAAAATAGCTACAGCTCCTATTTTCATGTGGAGTACGAATAGAAGGTTTACGTTCCATACTAGTACTTATGAAACCAACATGTTGGTGCACTTCCTCAAGGCCCATAAATTATCTGAATAGAAGGAAATGGTAAGATGTTTTCTCATAAGGCAAGAGTTTTATTGTGGATGTGTGGTACGGGTGTTCACTCTCTTACTGGCAACATCCCTGCAATTACCGGTAACATCTGGGTCAGTTATGGGCTATGATTAGTTTTGCTCGGAAGCAATGTCTTTGTACCTTGATTCATTGTTGCGTCAGATTTTCTAGAAATTATTTTATTTGCTAATCTATAAAATCTATACTTTTACAGTGTCTGACCAGCACAGATCTATTATTAGCATAAAAATGATTGTAAGCTTAAAGCTCCCCTGACATAATCTTTGAACTTTCCATAAAATGGCACAACATATATATATTTTAAGATTGAACTATGACCGTTTTTGCTAAAACAATGTTAAATGAATGAAAATTCCTCTCAAAAATAGTTTAAAATTAGCGCCGTTTTTTTACACGGTAAATCCGGGTTTTTCCGGTCACGTGACTGTGACATCACATCCAGACTCTGCTCCAACGCGCACATTGAATACAATGGAGAAAGATACAAATGCATCCGTCGAATTTAGCCATTTAAAACTTTAGATTTTAGCGATTTGTCTTCAGTGAAGCCAAAGTTATTTCGAGTGATCAACAAGAAACAGCAGGTTATAATTTTTTTTCTGCTGCTGCTGTTTTTTGTAGACTTTTCACTTCAGGAAGTGAGCAGCTGTGTGGAGTTACAGGAGCTGCAAGTTGACGAGGCAGAAGGAATTCTACAACATCTAAATCGTTTCCACAGCACTGAAATGGTAATATATTAATTAATGTTTCTAATAATTATTCAACATTAATTTATAGTTTAAAAAATTAGTCCCTTTTAAAATATTTAGATGTTTATTCTAACATACGTTCTGAAAAACATCATTCATATTTCCAGTTGTAATTTGCATTTTTACATGCACTAAATGTTCACTAAATATAAAAAAAAATGTTTATATGTCAATCATTAAATTTAAAAATAAATTTATATCAAATA
>JBBPBX010058469.1:6484-22094 GCA_038048925.1 Garcialebias charrua
AATCATACACACCCAATACCCCCCACCCTCTCTAACGATATATTGGTGTATATATGTTCATCATTGTGATTAATCAAAAGCAGTTACCGTAAATGTGAATGTTAGTGCTCTTTATTCAATAAATCAACACGTCACATTTCAGGATCTGGTCATTAGACACAGATTAAGTGTTCAATATGAATATTACTATATTTATTACCCCAGTAATTGTGTTACACACATTAGTAGTTGTAAACACTCTAAATAATACATATGATGTTTTAGTGTTTACCTTAACCTAAACATTTAAGGAGTAACATTTTTATAATCACTTTAAAAGTTATAAATGGTGCCTGTTTATTTTCAAAATATATTAGTGTGTGTGAATGACAGGGATTAACATAAAACACTTTGTAGAACAGTGCTTTATGAAGTTCAGTCCGTTTCCTTCTGTCAGTTGACTGGCAGTTCTGCCACATCCAATATGGTGGCTGAACCGACGTACCTTCTCTACGGGCCAGCCCACTCAATGAGGTGTCCACTAAAACTGCTTCACCAGTTCTCTGTTGTGAACTCCCTGGCAGTTGACAATAGCCAATCAGTGATGGAGAAAGGTCAGGGAAGTTTGCAAGGAAATGATGAATGATTGTTTGAAATGTTTTTAATAAGTTAACTCAAAAATACTACAGTATCTGACACCAAATCTGTCCAAAATTATCCCCACCCGGCCACCCAAATAAATTTTTACATGCAAAATCAGAATGAAAACCGCCCAAATGGCAGTAAACCGCCCAATCTGGCAACACTGGTAGTGAGACAGTGTTGCTAGATCTCGTGATAGAAACAAGCAAAGTCAAAGTCAACTTTATTGTCAGAACTGCAATATCTACAGGACATACACAGGATTCAAATTGCGTTTCTCTCAGTCCCAGTCCCTCGGTGCAACAGTAACCATTTAAACACTAAAACACTAAAACATTTAATAAACATAAGCATAAAAGAGTAAAAGTGTAACACTGTCCTGAGTTTTTGCATAGTAGTATAAAAGTATGAAAATTTACACCAACACTAAAACACTAAACATTTAATGAACATAAGCATAAAATGAAATAATAAAAGTGTAATACTGTCCTGAGTTTTTGCATAGTAGTATAAAAAGTATAAAAAGTATATCTATAAAATAAACTGAAGGTTCTAGCATTGACATTTGCAAAGAGTGGCAAAGCAGCATATGAGTTAATGTACACAGTATATGTATGAGGTAGTTGATGTTGGTATAGAGGCAAAGTGGCATATGCAGTAAGGCACATAAGGCACATTGGGCATCCTTAAATAAGGCTAGTCAGAGAATACTGTATATGTATCAGCAGTAGTGTAGATATAAAAGTAGTGTGAATGTAAACAGTAGTAATAAATGTAAACAGTATTAATAAATGTAAACAGTAGTATTACTATGGCAGTAATGTAATACAAACATTAGTGCAAATATGAGAAGTAGTGCAAACTGAATGAGCACATGACCAAGAGTTTAGTGAATAACCCATTTAATGACACAGAGTCCAGTGTTAAAATCTTTGTGTCGTGTGGTAATGTGTGAGAAAGTTTTTTGTGTTAAAGCTGCAGTATGTAGCTTTTTTTATGAACATATTTCTTCACTCTGTCACTACCTCCTGACAGACTGATGTTAGCCAGGTAATCTCTGAAAAAAAATTTAAAAAAAATATTGTCCCCTTGCTTCTCCAGGTGGTAAATAAGCATTTCTAAAAAGAAAAGGTGACCCGCCATTTTCCAGCCAATAAAAACAGAGTTTGTAACCAGCCAATAAAAACAGAGCTTGAATTTGAAATTCAACAGACCACAAGGGGGCAGAGCCACATATGGCTCTGAGGGGGAGGGATCAGAATGCTTTGCCTGTTGAAAATATTTCTAAGTGCTGCAGTTCTACAGAAACTGCATACTGAACCTTTAAGGCAGTTCAAATGGGAGGGGAGGCAGAGCAGGCAGAGTGTTTAGCATCCTGACTGCCTGATGAACAGAGCTGTCTCTCAGTCTGCTGGTTCGAGCCTGGAGACTCCTCAGTCTCCTCCCTGATGGCAGCAGTCTGAAGCAGCTGTGTAGTGGGTGTGTGGGATCACCTGCCATGCAGAGGGCTTTCCGAGTGAGGCGGTTGCTGTGTAAGTCCTGCAGTGAGGGAAGGAGGTGCCGACGATCTTCTCAGCTGCTCTCACGATGCGCTGGAGGCTCTTGCGGCAGGATGCAGTACATGCACCAAACCACACAGTGATGCAGCTGGTCAGGACACTTTCTATGGCACCCCTGTAGAAGGTGCACATGATGGGGGTTGAAGCTCCAGCCCTTTTCAGCTTGCGGAGAAAGTAGAGACGCTGGTGAGCCTTCTTGGCCAGTGATGCAGTGTTCCTGCTCCAGGACAGGTCCTCTGAGACGTGCACTCCCAGGAACTTGGTGCTGTCTACTCTCTCCACTGCGGTGCTGTTGATGGTCAGAGGGGCATGTTGGGCATCCCTCTTCCTGAAGTCCACAACAATCTCCTTTGTCTTCTCCACGTTGAGAGTGAGATTGTTGTGTCCGCACCACAAGGCCAGGCGGCTCACCTCGTTCCTGTAGTCCGTCTCATCGTTGTTGCTGATGAGACCCACCACTGTTGTGTCGTCCGCAAACTTGATGAAGTGGTTGGAGCTGTATGATGGTGTGCAGTCGTGTGTTAGCAGGGTGAATAGAAGGGGGCTCAGCACACATCCTTGTGGGGCCCCTGTGTTCAATGTGATGGTGCTAGATGTGTTACTCCCGACCCGTACTGTCTGTGGTCTCCCGGTCAGGAAGTCTAGCAGCCAGTTACACATTGAGGTGTTCAGCCCCAGACTGTCCAGTTTAAGGATGAGCTGTTGGGGGATGATGGTGTTGAATGCCGAGCTGAAGTCGATGAACAGCATTCTAACATAAGAGTCCTTCGTGTCCAGATGTGTGAGAGCTGTGTGGAGGGCAGAGGAGATGGCATCGTCGGTTGAGCGATTAGGTCGGTATGCAAATTGGAAGGGATCCAGGGAGGCAGGGAGGACAGATGTGATGCTTTTCATGACTAGCCGTTCAAAGCACTTCATCAGGATGGGGGTGAGTGCTACTGGGCGATAGTCATTGAGGCATGCGGGCGTTGCCTTCTTTGGGACAGGGATGATGGTGGTGGCTTTGAAACAGGTGGGGACGATGGCCTGGCTCAGTGAGATGTTAAAGATGTCCGTGAAGACCGCTGCGAGTTCCCCTGCACAGTCCTTCAGCACACGACCAGGTATGTTGTCAGGACCAGAGGCCCTCCGGGCGTTAATCTTGATGAATGATCGCATAGAGCAGTCAGCTCTATGAAAACAAGCCCAACTGGAAACCCACCACATTGTGTAAAACAGAGGCCATTTTTAAACAGTGTAAACATACATTTATTATGGCATTACATATAAACAGCAAAATTATGCTTAACACTTTGAATAACATACTTCTACACTTTGGAAAAAAACATTTAGCATATGTAACATTAATTCAACCTTTAATTAATCCCAGTGAGCCTCGGGGACTCATTTACCAGAGACCTGAATTTTAAACAGAGTGATGACAACAATTAGGGCTGGGCGATATCTCAATATTTTTAAAATATCAAGATAAATTTTTTTTGCGATATTAGCTGAGACTATCTCGATATAGTTTCATACTTGAAAATCCTCCTGCTGCCTTCTTTCTCCCACTCGCCCTCCTCCTTATCCCTCACTGAACACAAACCTCAGCCGCCCCCTCCTTCCTGCCTGCAGGAGTTGGGCGGAGATGTTTAGCACAACAAGTAAACACAGCAGATATGAAGAGCAGTTTAGCTGCTGAGGGAAAAAAAAACAATGTTCTTTCGGAGCTAGTTTGGATTTAAATTGTCAGATGATGGGCAGAAAAATGATTTCTGTAGACAATGCTGAAAACAGTCCCGGCGAAAGGTCGGAACTATGAATCTTTTTCACCATTTAAACAACTGAGTGGAGCAAGAACCGTGAAGCAGCAGCTTAGAGTGTTTTTAGTCTGCTTCTTTAAAACAAACCATGGGTCTAGCTTTATGAGAAGAGCAGAGAGAGGTGGAGACATTAATAAATCAGCAGTTTATCATATTGCTAGAGATACGGCCCTTAGTAGGGGTGTAACGGTACGCTAAAATCACATTTCGGTTCAGTTCAATTACAAGGAGGGCTCGGTTCGGTTTATTTTCGGTACAAAAAAAAAGACAAAATAAAGACTTACAAAATGTTTATTTTGAAAATATGCCAAAAATACGTTTGTATAAAAATAAATAAAAGTGACCCATTTGGATGATATTTTACACAAACAGCACTCTTTATAATAAATAAACTATACTAACAATAATAAAAATCTTAATAAATACAATAACAGCCAGAACCAGAACAATAAGCAGCAACAGACTGTTTACAATCTAACTAATCAAGTTTTTGTCCAAAAAGACCAACTTGTCCACATTTTCTGCTAAAAGCACAGATCTAGTGACTATCTCCAGTGGTGGAGAAAATCATCTCAATAACAGTAGTAGCAGCAGTGTGGCTGTATTTATCCTCATTACCGATACTCACAACCTCCTCTTGGTGGGACAGGTCCCTGCAAAAGTTCAGAGTTCACTTCAGTCATCACACACTTCTTAGCTGCAGGTGATTTGACGGATGTCTGTCCCTGAAGAGGAAGAAGACAGCAGCTACCTCTGTCCCAGACTGGAAATAAAACACAAAGAGATAAATAAAAAATAAGTTAATAAGATTATGATTTTAAATAAAAAAGATTAATTAGATCATATTAAAAGAACAATACCCCTTGAACGGTTGAATCTCTCGGTCATCATCAGGGCATGGCTTTAATGAGCTCCAGGGCTTGTTGACAATATCAGTTTTAGTTTTTTCATAAAGTTCTGAACTTTTTTAGTGATGGATGTTTGTAGCGACGCTCAATAACTTTAAAGCCTAAAACATATAAACAACATTCAGACGTAGATCCAGATCTTTAAAAACTCCTACAGTTTGTGTTATTGCTCAAGACTAGGGGTGTAACGGTATGCTAAAATCACATTTCGGTTCGGTTCTACTACAAGGAGGGCTCGGTTCGGTTTATTTTCGGTACAAAAAAAAAGTACAAAATAAAGACTTACAAAATGTTTATTTTGAAAATATGCCAAAAATACGTTTGTATTGTATTGTAGTAATAAATAAAAGTGACCCATTTGGATGATATTTTAAATAAACAGCACTCTACAATAAAACTATTTTAACAATAATAAAAATCTTAATAAATACAATAACAGTCAGAACCAGAACAATAAGCAGCAACAGACTGTTTACAGTCTAATTAATCAAGTTTTGTCCAGTAGCAGCAGTGTGGCTGTATTTGTCCTCATTATGTACTCACAACCTCTTCTTGGTGGGACAGGTCCTGGAACAGTTCAGAGTTCAGTTCAGTCATCACACACTTCTTAGCTGCAGGTTATCTGGTCACCAGATTCTGGTGGATGTCTGTCCCTGAAGTGGAAGAAAAGAGCAGCTACCTCTGTCCCACACTGGAAATAAAACACAAAAAAAAAAAATTAAAAAAAAAAAATTAAAACAAAGTTAATAAGATTATGATTTTGAATAAAAAAGATTATTTAGATAATAATAATAAAAGAATAATATCAGTAATATCAGACAATATCAGTTTTAGTTTTTTCATAAAGTTCTGAACTTTTTGAGTGATGGGTGTTCGTAGCTTGAATGAATAACTTTAAAGCGTGCGCATATAACAACATTCAGACTTAGAATCATAGATTTAAAAACTCATAGTTTGTGTTATTGCTCTGGACTGATCTGATTTACCTCATAAAAGTAGTTTAAATGCAGCAGCTGTTGTTGTTGGCTGTTGCAAATTGCTTTTTCTTCGTTCACATTCCGATGACGTAGTTTCAAGCGCATTCACGTGAGACGTTCGCTGCTGCAGAGCTAGTCTTGTGAAACAACGTCCACACAGCTTTGGATGTGCGCGCTCGTCTTTTAACAAGAAACGTTCCCAAACAGGAGACCGCAGTGAGAAGCTAACGGCTAAGGGCTGCGCGTGCTGCGCGATAATAGCTCCGTTCTGAAACGCGCGCATATATTAACGTTCAATGAGTGAAAAAATAACTGAAACGGTACGCAGGTGGACCGAACCGAACGTGCTGTACCGAAACGGTTCAGTACACCCACTAGTACCGTTACATGCCTACTCAAGACTGATCTGAATTACCTTATGAAGGTTGTTTTAATGCTGCTGCTGTTAGCGGTGTTTCTGCAACAGCTGATTTTCTTCATTCACATTCCGATGACGTAGTTTCAAGCGCGTTCACGTTAGACGTGTTGCTGCTGCAGATCCAGTCTTTTGAAACAACGTCCACACACAGCTTTGGATGTGCGCTCGTCTTTTAACAAGAAAGCCATAACGTTCCCAAACAGGAGGCCGCACACGAGATGCTAACGGCTAAATGCTTCACGTGCTACAAGATATAGCACCGTGCTAAAACGCGCCCAGGACATTTTGTTCTGCGGTGCATATATTCCCCTGTTAATAATGTTCAATGAGTGAAAAAATAACCGAAACGGTACGCAGGTGGACCGAACCGAACGTGCCGTACCAAAACGGTTCGGTACACCCACGTGTACCTTTACATCCCTAGTCCTTAGCAGCTAACAAGATGGCTAACGCTTTAGCCATCTTCTTCCACAGCTGAGACTGACTGTCTTTAGCGATATGATAAACTGAAAGTTATGCACCATAACTCATGTTCCCTGAAGGAAGGGAACGAGGTGCAACATATCACTATGGGAAATTGCGCCCCGTACGATTACCTGAAGGAATACACTCACGCCTTTACGGCCTGGGCGTCAGCGTCACGCCAAAGACCCCGCCCTCTGGGTATTTAAGACGCGGACACCCATCCCACTTTCTCCAAAATGCACTTAACCGAGCTTTCAGCATTGAAAAGGGCCAATTATGTTGCATCTCGTTCCCATCCTTCAGGTAACATGAGTTATGGTGCATAACTTTCAGTTCCCTTATCAGTCAGTCACTCGGTGCAACATATCACTATGGGAACGTAATCCATTCACGCCCTTGAAATGCTCAGTAAAATGCATGTTAGTGTGAACGTCCGCCTTTATTCAATAGGCATCTCACAGCTGCTTTCACTGTGTGTTAGAAAGGACAGCTTGAGTGACATCACACGCAGTAACGTCCAAACTGTAATGTTTTGCAAACGTATTTGTTGAGCTCCAGTTCGCAGCCGCACAGATGTCTGCAACTGGTACACCCTTGAACAATGACCATGAGGTGGCCAAGCCCGAGTAGAGTGAGCATGTACTCCAGAGGGCACTTGTTGACCTTTGCTATTGTACGCCCTTTTAATGGCCTCAGTCACCCAGTGTGAGAGGCGCTGCTTTGATAGGGCCCTACCAGTAGCTGGGGCCGCAAAACACACAAACAGTTGCTTTGTTTTCCTCCATTCAGCTGTTCTCTCCATGTAAGCACGTAAAGCCCTCACAGGGCAGAGTGCCTTCAACTTTTTCTGTTCCTGAGTGAGGACAGGAGCAGGAGGAAATGAAGAGAGATCAAAGTCCAGACGTCTGGGGTTCAGAGTCAAGACCTTAGGGACATATGCAGGATTAGGCCTTAGGGTGACCTTTGACCCGTCAGGGACAAACCTGGTACACATTGGTTGCACGGACAGAGCATGGAGGTCACCCACACGTTTTGCCGAGCACAGAGCCAGTAGCAGGAGCTGTCTTATAAGATAGTAAATCTATCTTAATGTCGCTTAGTGGTTCAAATGGGGGGTCACAGAGAGCCCCCAAAACTAGACTGAGATCCCATCCAGGGGTCAAGATCCTGCTGGGGGGGTCTCCTCCTCAGCACGCCCTTCATGAATCTTATTATGAGCGGGTGCGCGCCAGGCGTCCTGCTCCCCCAGCCCTCGTGGCAAGCTGAAATTGCTGATAAAAACACCTTAATGGTTGAGAAAGAACAACCTTTCTCCAGGAGGTCCTGAAGAAAAGTGAGAAACTGGACCAAGTCACAAGAATAAGAAATAATGTTTCTTTCCATGCACCAAGCTTCAAAAATATGCCACTTTCGGGCGTAGAGAGACTGTGTTGACACAGCTCGGGCACTTTGAATGGTATTTATCACGTTCTCGGGCAGGCCTGAGGCTATCAGTTTGTCCTTCTCAGCCACCAAGCTGAAATTTGCCACAGTTCTGGGCATGAGCAGCGAGGCTGTCCCTTCCGGTGATGTGGCGGGTCCCTGGAAGGGAGCAGGTGGCAAAGCCAGCTCATCCTCAAAGGCCCTGGTGTCCGTGACCCCTTGAGGGCCAACCAGGTTAGGGAGAGGGCCCTCCTGCAAACTTGTCACCATACCACCCTGATCAAGAGTGTTGGGAGGCAGAAGCAATTGTCTCCGTTAGGCAAAAGCAGAACAGAATGTCTTCTTTTCCTCTTTTTGTGGAGAGTCATGGTCCGGGGGGGGGTGCATGTTTTGTATGCGGGCAGACCTCCTGACCCCAGCCCGTATCACATTTGGGTCTGGTTCACTGGCCTCCGGCCCCGCCATTACCTTGGAGCTTGATGAAACTCCAGGGAGCTGTGTTTCACCTGATGGGTGGTTGTCATTTAAGAGCAGAACGGATTCAGTGCAGCAAGCGTGGTCACATGCTGTAAGATCATTGCATGAGCAGGGTGTGTCGCTCATGGAGGATAAGGGGACAGTTTTATCATGAGAAGGTGAAGCTGTTCGAGACAACCCACTCTGTTGAGCAGTTTTAAGTTTGGCTGGTGGCATAAAGTCCAGTCCCCTTCGATTAAAGGGAAGAGGAGTCTGATCCAGCCCTGGTGTTATTCCTGCTTTGCATTGAATGCTTACACACACACTGCAGCATCATCACCGTTTCTTTTGTGAATGTGTGAGACTGGTTCGGGCCTGTGGGCCTCTGACGTGACCCCCCCGTCACCTACTGCTGGAGTCCGTTGAATAGGAGCTGGTGGGCAGGAAGATACGTTGTCATGGTTACCAGGTTCTGTCGGCGCGCTCCCCTGGAGCACAGGTTTGTTCTAATGCAACCTACACTAAGCTGTGTTATGTGGTGGAATTGTTATATCGTCAGCTCAGCTAGCATGAATGTTCACTTCAGTCACAGTGTTCAGCCTGACACTAGTGCTTATATTTATCACTGTATGTTTATGTTTATGTTTATGTTTGACTTTTAATTGAATGAACACAGCACTACAGGTTGGGTTGTCTTGTTCTTTTTTTCGTCTTTTTTTTTTGTTTAGATTTTGTGATTTTATTGAGATTGTTTCTTTACAGCACTGTATTAGGAGCTGTTCAACTCGAAGCAAATAAAATGTTTGAAAAAAATATGCCCCCTTGTAAAAATAGAATGCCCCCCCCCCTTTGAATTGTTTCTGCAGCCGGGTCTGGGGAGGCCGTGTTGCTGATGTTACTGTGTTGTTTTTTTTTGAGTCAATAAATAGAGAGGGACTGTTTTTTGAACTTTATTCGTGCTTATGTGCAACAACATATTTGACTTTATGTCACTCACAGCAGAACAGATATGATTCGTGCAGAAAACAAAGCCACCAGCTTTTTGTACTGTGTTACAAAGTCTGGACATGTAAAGGTCATTTCTTGTACCGCGTGGGCGGGTGATCCTGTAAAGTTAAGCAGAGGGCCTGGTTCATCAGGCACACTTCTGTCTGGTGTCCCGGTTCGCCGAGGAGGTCCT
Organism: Garcialebias charrua; assembly: GCA_038048925.1. Classification (NCBI taxonomy): domain Eukaryota; kingdom Metazoa; phylum Chordata; class Actinopteri; order Cyprinodontiformes; family Rivulidae; genus Garcialebias; species Garcialebias charrua. The sequence continues at coordinate 16,293 of JBBPBX010058469.1, forward strand.
GTGTCGGACCGCTTGGCGGGGAACAAATTGTTTTTACTCCAGGCATGTTCGGCCCGAGGTAGGTTCGGAGGTGGTCTCTGCGATGCTTGCCCTCGTTTGCCGTCCCCTTCTGCGGTGGGGCACGTGTGGCTGAGCGGTGTCGAGGCTACGCTTGTCTGCTCCCAGCTGACTCCCTGGGGGGGCAAAAGCTCTTCTGGGGATGCCTTCCCGGAGAGCCTCTGCCTGTTTGTACCTCTGGTCCAGCCTGGTCTGAATTCGATCCAGCACCTTCCCGAACAATCCTGTCGGCTCTATCGAGTGGTGGAGAAAAGGAATTCTTTGTCCCTCCGGGAGGTCAGTTAGGGTCATCCACAGATGGCGTGTGCGATGACCACCTCAGCCATGCCTCTGCCTTGTACAATAGCTGCTGTCCCCATCATGCGGAGCATAAAGTCTGTTGCCCTGCGGGCTTCCTCCAACACGTCGGCGGCAGCCTGCTTGTCGGTCGTTACCTGGACCTCCTGCAGTTTTTCAGCCAGGTACGCCTGCATCATGGCGGATGCGTTCATCGTTCGCGCCGCGAAGCCCTGAGCCCTGTAGCATTTCTCGAGCAGAGAAGCCGAGACTCGACAGGCTTTGCTGGGCAGAGTTGGTTTCATCCCGAATGACCTGAGAGCCAAATGAGACGCCAGCGTGTCCTCCATCGGTGGCATGCTGGCTTTTCCCGCCACCTCCATCCCATCCACGTCGAGGAACTGCGAGAGAGGCAGCAGCATGGGAGCCCTGGGCTCAGGCCAGGTGAGAGTCAGCTCCGTGAGGAAATCCTTTGCCTCATGGTGGACTGCTGTTTCGTGTAAAAATAATTTCCTGCCAACCTCGTGACTTGTAGACGGGGTGGAGGTTCTGGCCACGGAATCTGCAGCGCGTCAGCCGCTCTGCGACACAAGTCGAACAGAGCGGGGATCGAAAAGTCAGTCTCCGGGAGCACAGGCGCCGGGTGCGAGAAAGGTCTCCCTTCTGTTCGTCATACTCGATGTCGGCGTCGTCCACAGAGAATTCACCTGAGGCTGAAATCGAGATTTCGTCCTCGTTCATCAAGCCTCGAGTGTCGAAGTCGGCTGTTAAGTCCCCGATGGGAGCCAGCACATCTGGGCTGTCGCCCCATTCAACTCTGGTGCTGTCCTCCAGCGCCATGCTCTTCAGCTCTGGCGTGGGAGTGAGAGGCTCAGTAGTGTCCGGGTCTGTTGGCGTCGCAGCAGCGCCCATGGCTTTGGCGACGAAGTCCGCCCAGTGCCTCCTCACCGCCTCCAGCATCTGGTTGCAGTGTGGGCAAGAGTCGGGCGCATCCAACGCCATGTTCGCGTGCAGCATTCCCAGGCAGACAGGACAGGCAGGAGGGAAAAACCGTATCCGCTGGGGCATGCGCGCGAGGTTGGGCTCGCCGTCCTGCTAGCCTTAGTCAGAAGTCTTGGCTTTCGCTTTCCTTTCTCTGGAGGTATGTCCGAGAGAAGACGAGCGAGTCCTTCCAAAATTCTTTTCCGAGACGTCTCCTCCGTCGCGTCGCTTTCGCTGGCTAGCCTGCTACGAAATTAGCAGAGGTAGCGGTGTGACGCAGTTAGCGCCATCGAGCGAAGCAGTCTGCGGATAGAGGAGAAGAAAAAACTTCGGGGTTAAGAAAAAAGTGCCGGACTAGCTTTCGCTAGCCCAGCAATACGCAGGAAGAATTCTCTGTACGCCCTGTATAGGGAGCAAGCTCACCTCTGGTCGAGCGATGAAACAACAGAGAAGTCCCGCGAAGAGAAGATCAGGTTTAGCGAGGTGAAGGGCAATAAGAGAAAGTGGGATGGGCGTCCGCGTGTTAAATACCCAGAGGGCGGGGTCTCTGGCGTGACGCTGACGCCCCGGCCGTAAAGGCGTGAGTGTATTCCTTCAGGTAATCGCGCGGGGCGCAATTTCCCATAGTGATATGTTGCACCGAGTGACTGACTGATAAGGGAACTGCTGATTTTTCATTCATTCAACCTTTATGTAGACAGATAAGCCACATTGAGCCTAGAAGACTCATTACAAGTGAGATCTGCTTAGACAGACAAAAAGTAATGAAACTGGACACATTATATGTATTAATGTCTCCACCTCTCTCTGCTCCTCTCATAAAGCTCAGCACGGCTAAATAAGCTCAGACCTGTGGTTTGTTTTAAAGGGATTGTGACATGATTTTGTAAATTTGAATATTTGTCAGAACATATATATCTTATATCATTGAGCTCTGGTCGTTTTTGCATAATAAATTATAAATATATTAAATTTTTATTCCAAGTTATGGTAGTTTTTTTCTCTGGGATACGCCCCTAAAAATCTGCGCATTTCCGCAAAACGTCATCTTGACGTGACAACGGGAAGGCACGCTCCAACGTGCATTTAAATAATAATGGCGGAGCATGTCCTATCGCGTCTGAGATATCATTTTGAGACAGTAAATCTTCCAAAACTCTCATTAATAAACACTCCCTGAATAAAAAAATTACAGATGTTACCTGATGGCGCAGACATAATTTAAAAATACATACATAGCAACGTGTTTGCTCCGGGCTCTCGGCTAATTTTTTTAGAAGCTATCTTGGCTAACAAGAGTCCCTGACACCGGTCACGTCTGAGATATATCATTTTAAGACAGTAAATCTTCCAAAACTCTCATTAATAAACCCTCCCCGAATAAAAAGAAACGAGATGTTACCTGATGGCGCAGACATAATTTAAAAATACATACATAGCAACGTGTTTGCTCCGGGCTCTCGGCTAATGTTTGTTAGCTGCTATCTCGGCTTATTACCGGTCGCGTCAGCGATATATCATTTTAAGACAGTAAATCATCCAAAACTCTCATTAATATCCCTCCCCGAATAAAAAGAAACTACAGATGTTACCTGATCGCGCTGACATAATTTAAAAATACATAAATAGCAACGTGGCCTGTATCTCGGCTAGTGTGTTAGCTGCATCTCGGCTTATTACCGGTCGCGTCAGCGATATATCATTTTAAGACAGTAAATCATCCAAAACTCTCATTAATAAACCCTCCCCGAATAAAAAGAAACGAGATGTTACCTGATGGCGCAGACATAATTTAAAAATACATACATAGCAACGTGGCCTGTATCGCGGCTATTGTGTTAGCTATCTGATTCGGCTAGCTTGTTAGCAGCGAACAAACATAATCTGCCGTGATAATTGGCTTTATACACTCAAAGTGTATAAAGTAAAACAACATGAACTCACGTAAAATAAATAGTTTATAATCTAAAACACTACACACCTCCGATTATGTTTACACAAAGACTTACTCATCTCCTGGACAGTCTTCCGATGGTCCCTGCGTTGTTTCGACATGGTAGCTCCTGGGACTTTCTTCTGTAGATTTTCTTTTAAAAATAGTAGGAATAGCATCCGGTTTTAAAAGTCTTCTGAATCTTACTGGTAATCCTAAAGATTCTTTTATACCAGGTGCTGAAAACAATCGGCAGTGAAATGGTCGCTGCAGACATACGACTCCTGGAACCCACCGGTCCTTGTCTGGTCCATTCTTGTCGAAGTTTGTCATCTTTTGGAAATTTGTGAAGGCTCACTTGTTCACTGCTGATATTAGAACACACAAATGCGCTACAACGTGACGGCATTTTTCAAGTTACACAAATAAAAGAGGCGATCCTTCAGGAAATGAATCTGTATGGCAAGCAGTTAACACACCTAACAAACGGGCAAGGCTCTGCCTTCTTCCCGTTGTCACGTCACACTGATGTGTCACGTCACACTGATGACGTATTGCGGGAATGCGCGGAATTTTAGGGGCGTATCCCAGCAAGTACCAGAGAAAAAATTAGCATAATTTAGAATAAAAATTTAATATATTTATAATTTATTATGCAAAAACGACCAGAGCTCAATGATATAAGATATATATGTTCTGACAAATATTAAAATTTACAAAATCATGTCACAATACCTTTAAGGAAGCAGGCTAAAAACACTTGGAGCTGCAACTTCACAGTTCTGAGTGGAGGCTCACATTACCGCACATGCTGACTAATGTGAAGGCACCTTTCTATCTCATCAAGACACTCAAAGCTCTTTACAACACAATCTTTGTCCTCATTTACTCATTCATACAACACTTCTAGATCTCTACAAGGATTAATCAGTACTTTATCACATTCTTACACCGATGGGACACACATCAGAGGCAATGGGGTTCAGTGTCTTGCCCAGGAACACTTCAGCATGTGACTGCTGGTGGAATCGAACCTCTCCCATTGGAGTAGGATTGCTCTAGCCTGTCAGCCACTGCTGTCCTCAGCTGAAGAGGGTTATTATTTAATATATGTAAATAAATGTCTAAAAAATAAAGTAATATATGTAAATAGTTTATTTTTTAGACATTTATTTTGTAGTTACAGCTGTTTGTTAATAAATGTGCCTGTGAGACAAGTGGGACAAACCTTTGACTCAGAAATATATTTTTGTTATTACTTTATGGATATATATTTTTGTTATTACTTTATGGAAAGAAAAATATATTGAGATATATATCGTACATCACGATTTATCATAAAAATATCTAGATTAATTTTGGTCCAAAATCCAGATTTTATTCAATCTGTGGAAGTGTGACAGTAATCTGACATGAATTATCTTTTATGATCCATGATCCCTCAAACCCTGATGGACAAACTTCTCACACTAGGACTAAGCGCCTCCATTTGCAACTGTGTCCTAGACTTCTTAACAAATGCCCCTTTTCCACCGCTCTTCTTCAGCCCAGTTCAGCTCAGCTTGGCTCAGATCAGCTTGTTACACGTTGCATTTCCACCGCACTTTCAGGACCAGTTCTGTAGGCATGTCCAGAATCCAACTCGCCTTACCACCTGGTGGCAGTATTGCTCTCTTAAGCTATTTACTAGCCACCACTAAATGTATTTGAAGAAGAAGGCCCTGAAAAGATACACAACCAAAATGGAGGATCTCATTGCTTTATTGAACATTATGCTTAGTCTGTGACTTTTTGTCGAACGTCAAAGAGAAGAGACCCAGAAAAAGTCTGTGGGCAACCATCCAAAATACTCTGGAGAAGAACAGGAGTGTTGGAAAATACAATGATCAGCTAATGCTAATTTGCTATAGCGTGGAGTGTGAAAGAATGTACTGGTAAATGTTGATTAAATACGGTTTAGTAATTCATTCATTCAACCTTTATTTATACAGGCTAGCCTCGTTGAGTCACGGGGACTCATTTACAAGAGGGACCTGTCTCACTCACACCAAACAACCATCCACTCTCTCACTCACACCTAGGGTCAATTTAGAGGGCCAGTTTACACGGCGCGTATTTTGAGTGTAACCGCTACTTTCTCTTTGCGACTTTGCTTATCGCCTACACGACGCTGCTGGCCCCCCTCGATGACACCGATACTTTTCTGACCCTGCTCTCAAGGTGGAAGTTTTTCGCTGACCCCCCGCTGATAATGTAAACATCTCCCGTGGAGCTTTTGTTTGAACACATGCGCGCAGCCCGCACGCGCGGACAGTCTGACATTTCACGTGTCACGCTGCAAAATATAACAGTTTAACAATAATAAACAGTATTTATGTTGGCGTGGGAGATGTAAATTTATCTGAACTACAGTATCTATCTGGACTCGTTACATTTTTTAAACAGTGCGTAACGTGCTGTGAAAATGAAGACACCAGGTTTATTTTTTACTTATTTATTTATTCAGCACCAAAGTTTAAACACAAACACTGATGCCTCATCCTCACCTAAAGCAT
>JBBPBX010058470.1:7366-22092 GCA_038048925.1 Garcialebias charrua
ATATATATATATATATATATATATATATATATATATATATATATATGTAAATGGGGCGGCCGTGGTGTAGTGGTAATGGCAGTCGACCCCTGATCGGAAGGTTGGAGGTTCGAATCCCGCATCCGCCCACCATGTGTCGTTGTGTCCCTGGGCAAGACACTTAACCCCGAGTTGCTCCCGGTAGGTCTGGATGGCGCCTTGCAAGGCAGGCTACCACTACCGGTGTATGAATGTCTGAATGAATGGGTGGATGGCTGGTATTGTAAAGCACTTTGGGGCTCCTCACAGGGGGCTGGAAAGCGCTATATAAATAAGCTCCATTTACCATGTATATGCATGTATACAGTACATGTATAGTTACACAGATATGATACACCCGGCCTATTCAAGGGTTTTGACATGTAGAATGAATCAATAAATAAAATCAAATACAGTACTTTTAAAAAGATCACATTATTTTATGTTGAATGCAATTCATTTGCATGCATTTTTTTTTATAGTTTAGATACATTCATCTTTTTACAACAGTCCTTGAAGTCACCACAGCCTCATTTATTATCTTCATTCACGCAAAACTAAATGCTAAAAATTCACCCATCAGGCCAGATATTAACAAATGATTCAATGCTACAACTCAAAGACTCCTCTTCTTTCTTGCCCCAGTTTTTATTGTCCTGCTGTTCCATCCTTTCATAAAACAGACACAGACCCAATATTGTTTATCTGTGGTGCTGCTCAGACTTGAATAAAATATAAGCTTTACTTGATGGAGCTACTGTAAAGAGGCAGTGAAAATGCAAGAACAATTACTGTTCTCCTCTTTAGAATATATTGACGTCAGCAAATTATCATTATCGTTGATTATGGCGGCTTTTTGCGGCACCTCTACTTCTTTACAAGTGATTTTGCATGACAGTGTTTTGTATCTATCCCTGCTATACGTTTAGCTCTAGAGCAAAGATAAACTGTGCGTTCCTTCAAGGTTGCAGATCTACATCTTAATTTCCCGTCAACCAGAGGCTACATCTGGTCGTGCCTCCCTGTGACGCCATGTTGTGCATGCTAACAATACAGCTTGGAGCCTTACTAGCACTAACAAATTTGTTCTTGACACTAATTACAGCTTCGCAGTAAGCGATGCAGGGGCCAGACAAACGAAAAGCAGCAATCTTCCCATCACTGTTCACACAAATAGTGTGAGGTGTGGCTGAAGAGGGCGAACAACAATGGGTTTGCTTCATGTTGGTGGGTTAAAGGTGGCCTCTCTAAAGGAGAGGGAGGGTGAGAGTGGGAAGGAGGTAGGAAGAAGCGACAATACTATCTCGAGGCTTCTTTGCTGAAGATTTAATGGTGAATCCAGACCGAATGCGTTTTCTACTGCAGGAACGTCCAGTTTACATGCAAAGTCAATGGTGGACGCACCTCCAGCAGCCTCCTGGCGTCTTGCGTCACGTCGCGTGCGTGTTGAGCGTGCTGGAGAACGATTTCCGTGCACGTGAACCCGCGTCAGCCTCCAAAGCACGCCTCCAACATGCTGAAGATTTCGCCGTTCAACTTTCAAACGCCGCTCAAACTCTACCCGATTGGTTGGTGTGTCAACCAATCAGGGAGAGTCGGGGGAGAAGAGAGGGGGTCAGGGGGAGAGTCCCTATGTGACGCGGAAACCAGTGACGCGGAAACCATTGCGCATGTGACGTATTGTTTGTGGAACACAGAAAAAACCCGCGGAGTCATGGAATATGGAAGAGAAACTCATTGTAGCTGTGTGTTCGCGACAATTCCTTCACAACCAGTCAAGTCTGCTCCACAGAGACAGAAATAAAGAGCTCCTCACCTCGCGGAGTGCAGTGACGACTCGGTACACCGGTAAGCTCCTCCCCCACACCCCGCAGCAGCAGGGTTGCCAGATAAACATGAATTTTATTATTTTTATTTATTTATTTTTACCCCTTTTCAGTGCAAATGTTCACTAAACTCAACACATTAATAATCTTATCAGACCCTCACGCAGCAAATATGACAGTTTGGGTTAAAAAAAATAAAAAATAAGCAACAGTACTAGATGATTAATTAATTTTTATCTGGCAACCCTGCGCAGCAGTTTTCTGGGTAGTTTCGCTTCTGGCTTTTTGGTCTGGACCCAAAGTGCGTCCACTTGCGTGCGTGTTGAGCTTTTTTGCCGTTGAAATCGCGTTCGGTCTGGATGTACCAGGAGTTTCCCAAAGAGGCGGTGCTTTGTGCATCACTTAAAAGGCAACGTCTGTCAGGAACCACCCTGATTTGTTTTGTTTTTTAGGTCTTATTTTATGCACTATCTCTCATGTTGCTATAACCCATTATGACAGCAGTCCACCATTTATGGAGGATTTTCATTGTTGTTGTATAACTGCACTAAAACCATAGATATACGGAAGGATCTGTGTTCGGATATTTCCGGAAATGGACCGCAATGATCCTTAAAAAATCCCAAAATCTGTATACTTATCTTCGGCAGATCCAAAATAAATGTGGCTGTTATTCGTCAAGGGTCTGTCAAAGATAAGTATCCGGATTTTGGGATTTGGGGATTTTGGGATTTTTTAAGGATCATTGCGGTCCATTTCCGGGAATATCTGGAAATATAAGTATAAGTATATGTGAAGGATACGGAGATATATGACAACAGATCCTACCGTATATCTATGGTTTTAGTGCAGTCTTGTTTTAGCCTTCAGTCCAAGTCTGCCATATGGCCGTATTTGTTCTAGAATTGCGCCGCTCAAGGTGGCTGCGTGTTGGAGTAGCTCTCACATTCATTCTGAGATTTTGCTTTTGAAAACTTTATTTCTTCTTTTTTCTGGATGTAAATGGCTTTTTTCGGTTGATTACTTTCTGGTATCAGATGCTGTGCTGCTAGAAGAACTTTTACTGAAATCTTTTTTTACTTTTGGACATTTGTTATGATGCGTAACCATGACAACAAGGTGATTTTTTTTTACAACTGGGAGCAGCTGATTAAGATACAAGATACAAGATACAAGAAAGGTTTATTGACATTGCATCAATTTTCACCGATACAGCGTAAGTATGTAATTACAGTCATCCAGGAGAGAGATTAGTGTAACAAGCTGCAGCTGAACAAAACATATTTTATCGATATGTTCTTAGCGCGGCCTACCCATCTGTCCCCAGATGAAGGTCAAAGATAGGAAAACAGGATAAGACACGGGGTTTACAGCGTTGATATTAAAAAAAGATGAATCACGTTTTGTCTTCAAGACACCGCGTGATCCAGTAAAAACCATATCAAATAAAGCACATTTAGTTACAGGACAAGATGCATTTATGACGGCAGGCGGGAGGAAACAGTCTGTGTGTAACAATTCTAGATAAGAAACAGTTCGCTGGTCTCAGAGCTCGGCTCAAACCAAGAATGCACACAGAAACCTCTCGGGGGAGGGGTAGGGGGGCAGCGGGTTCTTCAGCTCCCAGTCTAGGAGAAGATTTGTAGCCTTCAACAGTCCAAGGCCAGAGGCCAGATTAGATTAGTTGCTTTATTTTCCAGTCAGACCACAGTGTTCTTTTACTGCGGTCTTTAAGTCCAGGTTCTGTTCTCTGGGTCCAAATCGCCGAATTCGTGTCAGGTTCCGAGCTAAAAGATCCCTTCCGTATGTGCCCTGTTTGAATCCGAGCGGCTGTAAACGAGTCCACAGTTCACACTGCAGGTCCGCGGCAGCCACCGCTTCTCTCACCGTGTGACACAGCCCGCACAACAGCTGGGAAGGTCCTTCATAGCCTGGATCAAAGCATTTTCGCTGAGCGGAGGTCCTCGTCAGCACGCCAATCGCCGCGGTCCCCCTCAGCCCTTCAGTGGCACGAGCCACCAGTGTCCCAATAAATCACAGAGATTCCACGTCCCCGACAGAAAGAGCGGACAGCTGCATTAGCCTGCTCATAGAGTCCATAATGCAGCTCACCGCCTGCATGTCGATAGGGCGCCCTGGCTCTCCCTGGCCAGTGCGCTTCGCAGAAATTTTTGTTGTCGATAGAATCGATAAGTGAAATAGCCCAGAAGACAGTCCACGCACATAATTCCATTCCAAATTGGTTCGAGCGAGCGCTGAAGAGTTATAGACGAGACAAATGCAGAAGCGGGGGAGGGAATGCAGGGAGATGTAGGAGCAAAAGGAGATGCGACCAGTCCCTGCCGAGAGCGGAAGATTAACATCTGAAAAGCTCAAATAATACCTCAACTACAGCCCCAAATCCCAAATGAGTTGAAAAGGAGGCACCGTGAATGCATACCCGTCTACCTTGGAGCTCGAGAGTCAAATAAGGGCTACAGTAAAATCAGGTTTTTATCATTTGAGAAAATTGGCAAAGGTGAAACCTATTCTTTCACGGCAGCAGTTCGAAACAGTAATCCATGCCTTCATTTCATCCCGGCTGGATTACTGTAATTCTCTCTATCTTGGAGTCAGCCAGTCCTCACTTGCACGTCTGCAGCTGGTGCAAAATGCTGCTGCACGACTTTTAACTGGAACACGCAAAAGAGAGCACATCACACCTGTCCTGGCTTCTCTCCACTGGCTGCCCGTGTATTTTAGAGTTCATTTTAAAATTATTTTGTTTGTTTTTAAGGTTTTAAACAACCTTGCCCCCCCTTATTTGGCAGAGCTTCTACACCATTACACTCCATCCCGGTCACTCAGGTCTGCTGACCAGCTGCTCCTGGTCATTCCACTGAGTAAGAGGAAGCTTCGAGGAGACAGGGCCTTGTTGTTTGTTTGTTTGTTCAGCACTTTGGTTTGGACTTGTTCCTGTTTAAAGTGCTTTATAAATAAAATGGTATGGGTTTCTCTGTTAGTGGCCCTGAGTTATGGAATGCTCTGCCTTTACACATTCGACAGGCTCCCTCACTGTCCACTTTTAAAACCCGTTTGAAAACACATCTCTACTCATTGGCCTTCAACCCAACTGAGACTTGATTTTACTTCATTTTTATTGATTTTACCTGTTTAACTTGTCATTTTATTGTATTTTAAATTGAATTTTTATTTCACTGTGTGTTAGTTTTGTGGTTCTGTTTTTATGCTTTCTTTTATCTTGTTTGTAGCTAGTGTCCAGCGCTTTGTTTCAGCTGTGGCTGTGTTAAAGCGCTTTATAAATAAAGCTGATGATGATGATGATGATGATGATGATGATGATGATGATGATGATGATGATGATGATGATGATGATGATGATGATGATGATGATGATGATGATGATGATGATGATGATGATGATGATGATGATGAAGGTGCCTGACTGCCGAGATTTTGGAGGTAGCGCGGCTCATGACAGCGGGAAGGGCCAAGATCGTCCCCCGGCACCTGCAGTTAAGTCTGCGACGATGAGGGGCTCAGCAGGCTGCTTGGAGAAATGGCCACCGCTAGGGAGGAGTTCTGCCCGGCATTCAGGCAATCCTGTTGACCAAGAGGACCAAGATGTCTACTGGGTCTGAGTGGATGGATCGCCATCTGCAGCCAATTTCCTCAGGTCTGCTGTGGGACGGACTGCTGCAGATCCTTCCTACCCACGGCCATCAGCATCTATAACAGCTCTAATGAAACCAGGATGATGAGCTACAATAACAATTAATGTCCCTTTGGTGGTAATAAAGTATTTTTGAAATGAATCGAATTGAATTGAATTGCTAGGGGTAGCCCCTGAAAGAATGCATTCTGGGAAGAAGTGACAGCCTATGGCTTTCCAAGAATCTAAAAACGGGACAGCTCTCCTGATGTCAAGTTACACTCAACCCTCCAAATATCCACTGGTGGCAAAATGTTGGCATGGGTAAATGCACGCACTCGAAGGACTTTGCTGCTTTAGACGGGTCAGGACGCAGCGGGTGTGGGCGAGCACCACCAACGCTGCTTCAGATCAGCATGCAGGAGGAGCGGCTGTGCGCACACATAGACACACACCAATATCGATGCTGACTTGTGCTCCCACTCTCAGCTGTTGCTCTGAAGAGGGAAAAACAGTCCGAGACGCAGAGCCAAGCGCATGTGTGTAAAAATGCGTGTCCTGGGGAGCGCAGATGATAAAGCGGATAGTGAGCTTCAGGGTTCAAGATGCCTGGAGCATTTTAGCATTTGGGAGAGAAGCATTGCTTTCAAGAGGGCTGGGACACTTGGCTGGCTTCTTATTTACAGCTGAGGGTGGCTGGATGTCACAAGAGGGTTATCGTAGTTTGTCTGAGCTGCAGTTGTTGCATTTAAGATTGTGAATGTGTTGGCAATCTCACAAAGACACACAGAGCTGAGTTGCAGGAAGTTTAGGGCAATCCCTGGAAAGTGTGTCAAAGTCAATTTATTACACTTTTCTGTGAGCAAACAGATTTGGCACAGCTGAGCAGTGCTGATGCCGCACACGCCAACCTTCCAGCGGGTCAAGCAGGGTAAGTCAAACAAGAAATGATTTGGAAAGGCTTTTTATCCAAGGTCCACTAGATGTACAGGCTGTACTTGAAACTTGGCTTGACTGACAGAAATACTCAGAAGCACCAAATATGGCATGAATGCAGCGCCGGCTCTTGGGGAGATTCCGTGGTCCTCCCACACAAACTCCCATCTGCAGGATTTTGTGCCAATATGCGAGTCCCCACTCAAACACACGCGAGCTTGTGTACAGAAGAGCTCTGAATCCTTCACATCTGCCGCAGATGTCACATTCACACAAAAAAAATCTGTGGAATTGAAAATAATGTGGCTTAAGATAAAAGAAGAAGAAAGGAGGGAATACAGGGTCTGACTTTGGTGGTCTGTGTGTGTGTGTTGCTCAATAAACATGAAAGTGGGAGTGGCGAAGGATATTTTTACTCATTTCCTGTGACAGCCATGCGCATAACCTCGTCTTTCTCACTTTTAGTCACTTTTGAGACAGTTTTTTTTTCCACATTTGTTTTTATTGCTCAAAGGTGAAAGAGTGAGAATGTTTTGCCCTTCAACTAATATAGTTTTCTTTTCATGTATATTTTTCTGTTGAAATCGGTCTAAAACATTGTGGTCAGCCTGTGCACAGACCTTTTTCCCCATCTTTAAAAAAGGCTTAAAGACCTTTCTTTTTAAGCAAGCCTATTCTGCCTCCACATGATTTTATCCCTGATTTTAGTTGATATCATTTATTTTAGTTGATTTGATTTTTGATTTTTGTTATTTTATCGTTGATTTTACTTGATTCCATCACTTGTTTTTATTTGATCATTGATTTTAGTTGCACCTTGTAGCACTTTGAGGTTTTTGTTAATGAAAAGTGCGTTACAAATTAAATTCATTATTATTATTACTGTATTATTATTATCCATCCTTTCTAAACTTCCCTTGAGGCCTAAATAATAATAATAATAATAATAATAATTAATAATAATAATTAATTCAATTTATAACGCACTTTTCATTACTGAAAATCTAAAAAATAAAATCCTTTGAACACTTGTAGTGCCATAAACAGCTGACCTGCTCAAGGTGCTGACCTGCAGCAAGCAGCTCCAAATAAAGATAAAGTGAACTTTGTTTGTGTGTTTTTATTTATTTATTTATTTATTTATTTATTTATTTATTTTTTTATTTTAACAGAGGGATCAGCATTATGTGTCTGTTTGTCCATAAAAAAACAAAGTAATGGTCTACTTGGGGAAACAAAACTGTTCCTTTACAAATTAATTATTGAGATAAATTGATTTTTAAATGAACGTTTGGCCAGTTTGTACCAACTATTCTATGTTTTAATTGGTCATCGGTCTCAATGGACAGTCAGCATCTTTTCCAATGAAGGTCCTCGTGAGGTTTGCTGAAACCTCATTACAGGAAATTAAGATTTTACCAATTAGAAACGACGCTGTGTGCATGTCTTGAGTGTGCACTTGCTTGCAATTGGTTCTGCAGGACTCTACGCAAGTATTCAAGTGCCTTAGGCTGCTGCAACTCCCTTATCCCCCAAAGCAGTCCTCATGTTCTCTCTTCTTTGCCCTTGCATCTTTTCCCAATGCGGCCTCTCACATCATCGCCCTCACATAAGAGAAGAGCATATGGCTTGTTTATTCAGCACTCCTCGGCAAAACCACATGCTCCACATGCGGTGCAGCGTGCCATCATCAGTATCTGCCTTGTTTGTGATTTTAAACTTGAGCATGTGGCTCCGGAGTTCCCTTGTCAGGCTTGATTACTCTGAGTTCCCCTACAGATGGCTTTAGCAACTTGTCTCTCTCTTTATTTTATTTAATTTTTGTTAATCTGAGCAGAGACGTCAGAGAAAGCAAAGTCTGTGTCATAACGTGTTGATTTTTCGCCAAGTCGCTGGATTTGAGTTGAATGGGGAGAACAGGTGGGTGGTGCGCAGAGGAGGAGGAGAAGAAAGCGTCTGTAGTAAAGGAGGGACACGCATTACGTGACGCCCGAAGCGTAGCTGTAATAAGCTCATCGTCCTTATGCTTTGGGCCTTGCATCTGATCGGAGAGCGTTGGATCAAGTCTGTTCCAGATGACGCCAGCTGGTGTTGACGGTCAGAAGAGTAAATCATGCCGTGTGGCGTTGAACGGTTTTCAGTGTGTGTTTTCTGATTAAGTTGCTTTATATGTTGTTACCAAGGGTTGAAATAAAGACTTTTCAAATATTGTGAAAATGTGTAACTGGAAAGTGAAAGAATGCCATCACTGTTTTGACCAGTTTACCAGTGTTTTATCAGAGAGTTCACTCTTATATTTTGCAGAATTATGGCCCTGATGCATGACCCTGCAGCTCAGAGTTCTGACATTCAATCCTAAGATAAACTTTTGTGTTAAAAGTTTGAAGTTCAGCTTTTGTAGTCAGAGACCTATTTAAAATGCAGCGTTTCATGAACTAAGTTAAAATCTTTTAGGTTTTATGCTGAACAACCAGAACTTTAGATTACTTACAAAAATGTATGATGTGTTTGTACTTTTGACAACAATTATGATTTTTTTTCTTTCTTAGCAGATAAGTAAAATAAAACTATTGTGAACGCTCACATTTTAGTTCTGAATGTGCAATCCAAAGATCTTAAAATATAAATGTATTTCTTAAAACATATAATTGGGCTTGCCTGATCAAGAGTACCGTATTTTTCACCTGATAAGTCTCACCTTTCTATAAATTGCTTTGTCCAATTATTGGCAATAAATTGGAAAAATCCATAAACATGTTGCACCTTTATTTAAGTCGCATCTATTATGCGTCACAGCTACGCGACGCGTCAGCGCCTCCCTGCTGGAAATGGTGGCCACAGAAGCATGCACGGAAGGACTTTTAACTAGATTAACACGGTAAAAACAATTATTTGTCTGCTGAAAATTATAGCAAAGATGTGTCTTAGCTTAACCGTTCCTTAAAGCTGCTATCTGCGATTTCTGTATGACCAAAACACTTAGAAAAATTTTGAACAGGGAAAGCTATCTGCTCCCTCCCCCTTGCTCTCTGGCTGACCTGCAACTCCGCCTCCTTAGCTCCTCCTCCTCCCAGCGCTGCAGGCTGGGACAGGCGGGGGATGAGCTGTGTGAAGCTGACACCCCACCCACATGAACAAAACTCTGTTTTTATTGGCTGGTTCAAAAAACTCTGTTTTTATTGGCTGGTTAACGGCTGGTCACTGTGGGTTTTTATAAATGCTTTTATTACCACCGGGAGACGCCAGAGGACTATAGTTTTTTCAGAGATTACTTGTCAAACATCTATCTATCATAAAATAGTGGCAGAGTGAAGAAATATGTTTAAAAAATAACTTACATACTGATCCTTTAATAAATTCACGTAAATTCACCTGATAAGTCTCACCTTTCTATAAGTTGCTTTGTCCAATTATTGGCAATACATTTGAAAAATCCATAAACAAGTCTCACCTCTCTATAAGTCGCAGGACATGCAAATTAGGCAAAAAGGTGCGACTTATAGACCGGAAAATATGGTATTTGTCCTGGATACTGACCAGATCTTAGTACTTTCATTACTTAGCTTTTTGTTTATTGCACAGGCTTGCTGATTGCATAATAAAAGAAAATTAAAGCTACTTAAATCAATGTTCACTGGCATTTATAATTATTTTTCACTTCATATTCACTTTTCAATTCAAGCTTTAAGAAAAGTTTTTGCGCTTGATTAGAAGTTAAATCCCACAATTGTTCAAATGCACGACTCTGATCTTCTTGCTGTCCCTTGTGCTGCCACACCGTGTTCCCCTTTTGGGTTGTAAAGGTCATAACATGTTTGTATTTATGTAATTAGTCTCCTCAGATACACGTGAGCAGGGGTGGGTGTTAGGGAGAAGCACAAGAATGGTTTCCCATAAAACAGGTTGAGACGGAGAAAACGAGGGGATTGTTCTCGAGGGGAATGTCGTGATGGAATGTAATGTAATCTGGGTGCCAAGGTTAAAGCCACTGTTGTCCGTGTGGCAACTGTTCTTAGACCACCGGTGACATCAGAGTGTGTTCACTGTCCCAGGCCTAATTTAGCCACAAGCGCTGGCGACCGTGGGATCCACTGTTCCTGTTTGTCAAACAGGATCTCTCAGTGCCAGCAATGACGTCGCAATTCAGATGGCCAGTTGAGCTTTTAAACCAAAAACATTCACACGCACATGCATTATTATATAGACATTATCATAACATATTGAAATTGAGGCAAAATAACAAATCTGACTTACAGTACTTAACCAAACGTTCTCCTGGACTTTCTGCACTAAACACCTTATTGAGTTTATTCCAACTTTACACCATGACTGCTCATTTTCTAATACAGTACTGTATTCCAAACAGGAATTTCAGGAAAAGTGAAAACCCTTCCCTTCCCTGCGGCTGAACCCAATGACAGGAAATCAATATGTTCACATTTCTTGTGGGATTTTCTAAGAGCGTGATTTGTAGCCATGATCTGCTCTAATGGCTGTAAATTTTGTGGCATGAGATGATGTTAGAAGAGGCCAACACAAGGGTGTGATGGCCTGCTAATGTTTTACATTAGTGCTGACCACACGTGGCCGGTTGTTAATAGATGCTTGATTTATTGTTAGTTTTCACTTACTGTATGTTTATCCTCAGACACAAAACACAGAAACATTTTTCCCATAAGTAGACAGTACCATAATTGCCGGTGTATAAACCGCTACTTTTTTCTCACACTTTGTGCCCCACAGCATTTATCCCTCAATCATTTATTACACATTTTATTTTTGGTCATGTTTGTAGGGACATTGGACAAAATATCATCAGTTCATTGTATGTTATTACATTTAGCTTTCCTTCTTCAGTCTGTAAATAATGTACAAAAGACTAAAACATAGGCTTATACAGCTCCAATCTTTTAAAGAGAGGTCCAATGTAAAGTATATAAATATTTATTACCCTACATGTTACATATAACTACAGGTAGTCCCCGACTTACGAGCGCTCTAACTTACGAGGTTCCGGACTTACGAGCTGGCGAATTTTTGGAAAAAACGCAAAAAATACTGAGTTTTTCTGTGTTTTTTCACCACAGTTCGTTAGCTAAACATGTGGACACACGTTTCCGATCATTTTTATGCACTCATAAGCAGTTTTTCGATGAAAAACGAGTGTTCGTAGTCGCGCTAGCAAAACCGTTCCAACTTACGAGCGAAATTCCGGACTTACGATACACGTGGCGGCCGTTCTAATTTACGAGATTTCCGTGTTACGAGCGCCTCGTTGTAACGGAACTCGCTCGTACGTCGGGGACTACCTGTAATTGAATAAACTTAATTTGGAGAAAAAGAGTTTAATTCTGACTGAACTGTTTAGCTAACAGCTGATCTGAGAAAGTTCGCGACCAAAGTGGATTACTACCGATCGTGTTTTAGTGTGGAGTAGAACCCAAAGCGCAGCCAAAACTCAACTGTCTTGAAGGTGAAATACAAAAAATAATTTGTTTACAAAAACAGAACAACAAAGGCTGGCGTGGCAAAATCGGGAAAACACAGAGGAACAAAACATGAACGACTTAGCATAATGCCTGGACAGGGAGCTACAGACCAGAAACTGAATATAACACTATAACGAGGGAGAAATGACAAACACCTGGGTAGACAATGAGGATCAGGTGAGAGGGGGAGGAGCAGGAAGAAAAAGACTGAACCGATGACGAGGTAAACACAGGATCTCAAAAGACAGGAAAAAAACAGCATTAAACCACAAAGGGAATTAAGCAGACTCGGACTTTGACACTAACATCTTAATTTGCAAGAATTTCACAGCAGATCATGCAAATGTGATTACAAACCTTAACATCACCATCAGTTTTGCATTACACATTTAATACAGAGTGTCCATATCCCCTGGATCGTATCCATCCACCTCTTCTTCTGCCGTCCCCTGCTTTGTTGACCGAAAACTTCTGTGTTTAATAGTCTTTTTACCTTGTCATCTTCCATTTGCTGCACATGCCCATACCATCTCATTCTTGATTCCTGTATCATATCCGTGATTCTTGCCACGCCAAGCTTTTTTCTATTGTCATTTTGCCATCTATCCTTGAGGGATACTCCAAGAATCCCACATAGCATCTCCATTTCTGTTCTTTCCAGGAGTTCCTCACGCCGCACCAATTCTACATTTCACGTCTTCTTCACAGCTTCCATTGGCATTTCTCACCGACACCCGATATTTGAACGTTTTGACCTGCTTCAGTACATTTCCTCTATTATCAGGTCTCGTTAACTTTTGAGCTGACAATGGACTATGTTTTTGCTGCGTTTATTTTCAGACCTTTACTCTCAAGTGCCTGCTGCCACTGTCTGAAACTATCTTGGAGATTAACGTCCGAATCTCCAGCCACAACATATCTCATGGCACTTCTCTCCTAATAAGCTCAAGTAGTTGCATCCATCACAACAATAAACAACAGTGGGCTGAGACATGAACCCTGATGAACGCCAACTTTAATCTCAAAAGTTGTGTAGGCAATAGTTAGCCTCTGCTGCTATTATTGGTCTTCAAAGCTTACCATAATATTTTACATTAATAATTGTGTAATGCATGAATTAGCTGGCAGCCCGGTGGCGCAACTGGTAGAGCTGCTGCCTCTCAGCGAGCAGGTCCCTGGTTCAAATCCCGGTCCAGGGGCCTTTCTGGATGGAGTTTGCATGTTCTCTCCGTGCATACGTGGGTTTCCTCTGCGTACTCCGGTTTCCTCCCACAGACCAAAAACATGCATGTTAGGCTGATTGGTAACTCTAGATTATCCCTAGGTGTGAGTGAGAGACTGAATGGTTGTTTGTCTGGTTTGTCTCTATGTGGCCCTGTGATGGACGTGCGACCTGTCCAGAGTGTCCCCCGCCCCTTGCACAGTGATTGCTGGACATGGGCACCGACAACCCCCGTGACCCAAAAAATGGAAGAAGCGGGTCAAAGATAATGGATGGATGGATGGATGATTTAGCTTCTGTCTGTTCAAAATTAAAAATATATATATATTTCAAACTGAAGCCCTTAAAGCTCCGCTGACATCATCTTTTAACTTTCCATAAAATGGCACAACATATATATATATTAAGATTGACCTCTGATCGTTTTTGCTAAAACAATGTGAAATTAATGAAAATTCCTCTCCAAAATAGTTTAAAATTAGCGCTGTTTTTTTACACGGTAAATTCGGGTTTTTCCGGTCACGTGATTGTGACGTAAGATCAGTGATAGGAATAACGGAGTTATAAATAAACGGCGTTACAAACGGAGTTATTTTTTTCATTAACGGGTAATCTAAGTAGTTACTATGTCTATCGTTACAACGCCGTTACCGTTACAAACACTAAAATGGTGTACGTTATTTTGTCTTCTGCGCGCTGTCTCTCGCTGCTTGTTTACTTTTTTTTTCCCTTGTTGGTGAGGGAGGGTGGAAGCAGCAGAGGGGAGGGAGGGTAGGAGCATAGACGTGGGAGCAGAGGGGAGGGGGGGCGAAACAAAAAGGATGATGCTGATTGGCTAAGGTAGAGTGTCAGTCAGAGGTCAGCCAATCAGCGGTTTTGTTGTTCAGCTCACACGCTGCAGCAGGAAGCTTCAAATCTGAAAAGTTAACAGAAGTCTGGCAGCAATGGCGAGTCTGGAGGGAAAGTTGGCGTTTTCAAAGTGGAAATACAGAAATTACTTTACTCTCCTTGAGGTAAAAGGCAAGAACGTGCATGTGAAGTGTACATTATGTCCCGGAGCGAAGTGTACGTCCGTCGTATCTGATCTGACAAGCATCTCACAACTGCTCAGGTAATTCAGCTTTTCAGTACTGTTTTAAAAGTACTTCATATTGTGAAAATGGTTCTTTTGTTTTTAAGAAAATTCTTGAAGAACCAGTTGTGTGAGAGTTTGATTTTATTTTACACTACAAAGCACTTATTTTAACTGTTTACTTTTATTTCTAAGAAAACACTTGAACAGTACAGGGTGTACATAGAGCTGAAAAACACAATTGTTATATTATTTTGTTAACCTGTATTTTGTAATGAAGAAAAAACTTGAAGTATAGTATGTCAAACAGTCATGTTCTGTTGAGGTGCTGTAAGCATTTCTACTTAAAATTCGTAGATATATCTAAACTTAAACCAACCAAACAAACAATAGTTACTTTCCCTGGTAACTAATTACTTTTATAGGTGAGTAATTCAGTTACTAACTCAGTTACTTTTTGGGCGAAGTAACTAGTAACTATAATTAATTACTTTTTTGAAGTAACATTCCC